>RJVU01027559.1:4832059-4879653 GCA_003731715.1 Anabarilius grahami | reverse complement strand
CCCCCCAAAAAAACACTTTCTCATTGGATCGATGCAAATCCCATTGGTGACCTATTTTGATGAGGTGAGGAGTTTGCATCTATGAAAACTGCATGTTGTGTTTACTTGTGTTATCTTTGATTCATATTTAAATTATTTTGATGATCTGAAACATTAATGTGTGACAAACATGCAAAAAAAATTAAAATCAGGAAGGGGGCAAGCACTTTTTCACACCACTGTATATTATCCTGCTTAGTATTCTGCTACTTAACAGTTAAATAAATATGCCTAATACTTTACCAAGATTCAGCTGATGTTGGCAGCAGCCGCAGTTAAAGGCGTTTAAACCCTATCAATCAAGATCTCTGTTTATGTTCTCGCAGCATGTGGAGTGCGATGTGTCCTGTCACCACGACCCTCCAACTGCTCCACATCATCACCCCATAAAGATGAAAAAGACAGACCTCATTCCACTTCTGCAAGGGGGCAGAAATGCAGTGACTCTTTTGAAACAGAGGGTCAACTGAAGGTATGGGAATCATACACTGCAATAAAAAGAACAGAAGACAGAAAGAGAGCAAGAAGCAGTATACACAGACAGAGAGTCCCGCTGAACTCAACCCCCCGGCCTTCCACTGTCCCACTGGAGAATCAGATGGGACGCCAAGCACTAATCACACCAGGTACTGCTATGGAACACATTACTTTAAGGTGTCTCTCTGCATAAGACATTCCATTTTTTTAAAACCACAAGCAGCACCAAACTTACATATCATATCATGGTGACAAAATTATTCCCCCAACATATAATTTTATGATGATAAAATTCCTCTATAGATCTATAGTGCTGCAAGTGAAAACCAAATAAAATGGCCAAAAATTGTATTTAGGCCTAAAAACTTATAAAAGTTAATTTGTGAAGAATCAAAATGTCTATATTTGACCTCTTGATTCAGAACATGCACTTTTTACTTTTCAAAAAATTGGAATTCTATTTCATATAATAAAAACAAAAAATATTTAATAACAAAATGAAAGGTCATTTTCTAAAAACTCCTACAGAAATGTATGTCTACTGATATTCAACAGGTATTCAGCTAGCAAAGGCACACTGAGAGTTTTGTATGGCGTCTGAGACAAGGGTAATCATTTACCTGTTAACATGAGACTGAATAAATTGTTTATGTCATCTCAAAGGTCTCATGACCAAAGTTATAAACTAGCGGAAGAACGTTGTTGCTAAGTTCTCCTTCTCAAAGTAAATAGTGTCAAATGCTTACAAGACACAGTTATCACGAGCAGCAGATTTAAAGATCACTCTCATAATTTCTAAATAATTCTCATCATTTCTCAAACTAATTCTCTATCATTTCATTCTTAATGGAGAAACTCCCATGTGTAAGATTTTCTGGAGAAGAAAAGAGGAACAAAATATCCTTCAAGATGGACATTTTACTGAAGACAGTCTAACCCCATCACTTCATCTCTACCTGCCTTCTTTATACCAGCCACAGGAGCAGAGAGAAGACACAGCTGCAGGACAGGATAATAGGTAAAACTAACTAAAACTGAACTGACAGATGACCATCCTGATAAAACCAGTATAAAAATTGTTAAAACAGAGCTACAACTTCAATAAGATTTTCATTAGCAATGCCAAGGTCATGGGTTTGATTCCCAAGGAAAGCAACTGTAGGCTGTAAGTCGTCTGCCATATACATAGATATAAAAAAGGGTTTAATCAAGCACACAATTAAACAGACAACTGAAATCACTTACAGAACACTTCACTTGATCATAATATCACTTCAACCTATCTAAACAGCCCGTCCGATACTGCAGAATGTCCAAGAGAAAAGCGCCTGTTAGAGGAAAAACTTCTCGCTCCGTGAACGCAGCCACATTTTATTAAGATAAATACGAACTTTAGCATTTCGCTATCGATCGTGAAACATACGAGAGCCGATGGCATTTCGCATTGTGGTAACGCTATTTCAGCAATTTGAGCGTTACGACGGAATCAGGCGGATGGACGTTATCAACTATTTGCATTACTTACACATAGTTTGGATTCAAAATACTTGGAATAGGCCTATTTGTAATTTTATGTAAGACATTATTGTGACTGTAGTTCATGTGTTTTATTTTATGTTGTTTTATAATGAGAAATTGATTGGTGGCAGCCCAGCACACACCAGAGAAAAAACTTTGCAGGTCCTATGGCTGAGAGAGAGCCTACTCGGATGAAAACCGCTTCAGTGAGCTCAATTATAGTAACGCGGCACTTTTTTGTCAGTAATGGTAACGCCGTTGTAACGGGAAAAATTCATTTGTTTGATTACTCGTTACTGAAAAAAGAAACGCCGTTAGTAACGCCGTTTATTTATAACGCCGTTATTCCCATCACTTATTGGTGCTCAAAAATAGTAGCCTATAATAGTGAAATGGCTACTGAAATTATTGTGAATGTTTAAACTGAAAATCATACCTCAACATATGTCATGGTGAAAAAAAAAACATTCCTCAACATATAATTTCATGAAATCATGATGATAAAAATTTCCCTTTGCATAAGAAGCCTATACGTCATACAGTGCTACAGGGATAACTTAGCCAATTTTTGTAGACCAAAAGAAACCCAACAATTGTATTTAGGCTTTAAAATTCATAAAAATTGTATTCATTTGTGAAGATTTTCATGAAGAACAAAATCCTATTGTCTAGATAACCAGGGTGATGCTAACTTCCAGGTTGGCCTACAAAACTAAGTCAACCCTTCAGCACTCTATTGATGCCAAAGGTTTCTCCTTGACAGCAATGGGTTGCCATCTTGTCTCTTCAACATGTGGCAGTATCGGACACCTTGGGAGTGAGAACAGGTTAAAGGTGCTACAGAGGATGTTTTGTTTTATACATTTTTTGCAATATTACTTGAAACTGTCTTTACTAACTGATAAAAGACTATTTATTAGGTGCACTGAAAGGAATATTATTTATATACATCATCTGTGCACGAGGTAGGGCCTTAAAAACATCAGCCAATCGTTTACGCGACCATCGCGTAAACGATTGGTCCTCTGGCTTGTCAATCACTGCCATGACGTTCCTTGTGAGAGACGCGCGGCTGCGCGCTCCAGTAACTTTCCACACTCCACAGGCGCCGCATGCAATGTTTTTGTCAGGAGACAGGAGTAACAACTGCAGATTATGAGTTACCTGCGGTGAGTCCGACATAATGAATCCACTAAGTGTGTGCGCGGCTTTAAGTCGATTGTAAGGCCGATTATGAATGTAAAGTGATACTTATGACTGATCGCGCTCAAACGCGTCCAGTCAGAGCCAGTTGCGTTCAGTCTGCGATTACAGTCGGTGTTCAAATTCCATGTGAAAGTATATAAATCTGCTTCAGGAGCAGGAAACAATCGCTGTATGTTGAGCATAGTCTTAGAATGTTTTAGCTAATCGTTAAATGTGTGCCCGGCTTAATAACACAGCGAATGCCGGTGGTAAACACTCGTGTTCCAATACTCGTGCACAAGTTTTTTGGAGGCGTTCCCTGGAAATGGAGGGGGGTTGTTCTTACGCATGCACTCATTTAAAAAAATCAGTCGACGAAAAGATCCTCTGTACCACCTTTAAGTGTAAATCTCTTGTTCTGTAAAAACTACATGAAACGAAATAGATGGCTAGCATATTCAAATACCAAAAATAATGGACTCATTCATCCATCCCCTTGAGTGGTTATACACGAGTGATATCATGAGTACTCTGTGCCACTGAGGCAGTGTTAAGTGACATTGTAAGCCGTGTGGTTAGTGTCTGCCATTTAGCTCGTGACAGTATGATGTTCTCACTTCCATTGAAACTCACAACAGAGGAGGCCAGACTAGAGTAACTCATGCTAGGAATGGCATTAACCTGATGCTCACAGATGGAGTAAATTTAACTCATCAGCTGCACTCAACAGACATTACTGAGCAGCAGGGCCGTCGTTAGGGTAGGAACATTGTTTCAGCTCCTGTGGTGAGGAGGTCCCACAAAGGTCCTCTATGATATAGCCTATTCATTTGGTGGATGGGGCCCATTCATAATGCAAAAAGTAAATTTCAGTTGATTTTCAGTAAGTAATTGGGTCAATGACAAAAAAGAGTGTCTATCATAAAGAATAATTTTCATTGTTTACCCTGCAAAAAATGAAACAACATTTTGTAATGTAACATTTTATGTTACATGTTGTTAAATGAATGTTTATTGCATTGTTTTAGTGTCATGTGTGTTACCATGTATATGACATTGTGCACCTTCTATACATTAGTAGCATATTTAAAGTACCTCAGCTTGTGGAAAAGCTACTTGTGATGAACTTTGATTCATCATGTTGGCTTTCCCTTTACCACCAATGTTTATAATGAGCCCCTAAAAGAAAATAATGTTACAGGAGGAAAAAAAATATATTTCAGACTTTTGCATTCCCCCGAGAAACTTGGTGTTTGCTCCCAAAACATTCCTCTGAGAAATTTTGCATTCTCTCGCAAAACTTTTGCATTCTTTTGCATTTCACCCAGCAGGGTTGTCCACGGTTTACCCGTGAAATTGGACTACTTTTACACTGTTGCCACGGGTTGTTTATTTATTCCTTGGGTTGAAGCGACCACCCCCCAACTCGATTTTTACTCCCTGGAACGCAATTTTTACCCCTCGGAACTTGATTTTTACTCCCGGAACGTGATTTTTACCCTGCCGAACTCGATTTTTACTCCCGAAATGTGATTTTTACCCTGCCGAACTCGATTTTTACTCCCGAAATGTGATTTTTACTCCCCTAGTGCACGATTTTTATTCCCTGGAATGCA
The DNA here is from genome assembly GCA_003731715.1 of Anabarilius grahami. Taxonomy (NCBI): domain Eukaryota; kingdom Metazoa; phylum Chordata; class Actinopteri; order Cypriniformes; family Xenocyprididae; genus Anabarilius; species Anabarilius grahami. Next base: position 4,874,818 of record RJVU01027559.1, on the reverse strand, counting down.
ATTTTAACCCTCCGGAACTCGATTTTTACTCCCTGGAACGCAATTTTTACCCTGCCGAACTCGATTTTTACTCCCGAAATGTGATTTTTACCCTGCCGAACTCGTACCCTGCCGAACTCGATTTTTACTCCCGAAATGTGATTTTTACCCTGCCGAACTCGATTTTTACTCCCGAAATGTGATTTTTACTCCCCTAGTGCACAATATTTATTCCCTGGAATGCAATTTTAACCCTCCGGAACTCGATTTTTACTCCTGGAACGTGATTTTTAGCCCCCAGTGCATAATTTTTACTCCCAGAATGTGATTTTTACCCCCACAATACTTGATTTTTACTCCCTGGAATGCAATTTTAACCCTCCGGAACTCGATTTTTACTCCCGGAACGTGATTTTTAGCCCTCCGTGCATGAATTTTACTCCCTTGAACGCAATACCCTCCAGAACTCGAATTTTATTCCCGGAATGTGATTTTTACCTCCAAGTGCACGATTTTTACACTCTAGAATATGAGTTTTTGGGGGAGCCAAGGCATTTGTGGAAGAACTCAAAAGCATTGACATATCATTTTTCCTCCCATCTCATATTTTTTTTCCATTACCGTGTCCCTTTACAGGCTCCATATGGTAAAAGACAGATTTTAGTCATTTGGAATCTTTTTCAATGAATGAAATACACTTAGTTAAATCTGTAAAACTTAAAATTATTTTTTTAACCATTATTTTTTTACAGTACAGTTCTGGCAACCACAGCTTCCATTTTTACTGTAAATCGCACTGATCTTTTTACAGTGTTGTTTTATCTTTGTTCTATAAATATCACAAATTAATAATATTAAACATTGAACCTTTTCAGGAGTCACACCACATTACATTTTATAGATACAGATATTGAGAGATAATAATAAAAGGTTTTGCCAAAAATGTTTAGGGTTCTTTTTCTTTCATGAATTTCATTCTTTTAATAAGTCTTTTTTCTTCTTTATGAAATCAGGACAGTTGTATCACTGACATTTTTTGCTTTATACCTCAAAAATGTATCAAAATTAATTTTAGTACAGAAACTAAAGCATGCTCATAATGAAAGAGGTGCATTCATTTTATGTATGAATTGCATTTTAATGTATTTTTTGAATAAATTAATAGATCAAATAGAACAAATGAGCATCACATCATTCCCTTAATTAACCTAATGAAGTATTGATGCCGTCTGTTATGTAAAAGCATTTTCAGAGAGCCAGCCAATAGAGCTAATCTTCAGTCTACTGAAATTACAATGGAAATTTGTACGTTTTGTCTTGTACATATTTTCAGTTTCCCATGACTACCCAGTTCACTGCATGTTTTCAGTATCTCAGTATCATAGCAGCTGTAATACAGCTGTAGGTCAAGCTGCAAATATCATTTCGCATTAGACATTTGCAGGTTTCGCTCATGTTCCAGTCTAGCAAAACTCTTTTCTCTGAACATTGGTCTCCAGGGTGCAGCAATCGAGAAGGGATTTCTGGTTTACTTAGCCTCAGGATGTAATCACTCTTTATGACTTTTGTACATCTGAAACCAAATAGTTTTAAAAGTAATAAGCTGTAAAATTATTTTGCCCTCCAGACAAACAGTCTCTTAATCTGCGAACAAATATGTAAACTTTATCGTCCACGTGCGTTTCATGTTACTTGGCCAGCAATTTCTTTTTAGGCTAAACAAGATGTGATGTAAACAGTCTGTTTTCTACCTTTTTTCCTTCAAGTGTTGACAATTTGTTTTCCTTAAAAGCAGCTCAGAGGTGCACGAGAACCAAGACGTCACAGAGGAACTCAGAGAGCATGACGAGAGCCAAAAACAAGACATCACCATCAACAAAACTGAAGATGAAGATGAAAGAAAAAATGATTTCACAGATGTCACACGAAATGATATTACAGATACCTGGATGATTGACATACAGAATGATACTCCAGAGGAAACCTTTGAGATTGAGGAAAAACGTCAACAAGACGACAACAGACAAAAAAATCAATGTAACATTGACAGATCTTTTAATACCATAGAGGACAAGCAAGAATATGACATCACAGAGAAGACTGAAGGCATATATAGGAGGACCAAATCGAATAGAAGTTCTTACAAAGCGTATGATGCCAAAACACGTTATCCGGCCCCAGCTACAGCTCTAACGTTCCCGTCCACCCTGGCGAACAGAAATCCCTCTCCCCCTGTTAGCATCCTGCCATCGTTTTATGGAACTTCATTTGGATATCGCATCAGAACGACATCTGAGCCCTGCCGATCCAAAACAAGGTCCGGGAAAGCCTGTGATGACAACAGATTTACGCGGCCGATGAATGATATGCGGCATACCATAGAAATAAAGGGAAATCCCTGCTCATTAAAAACAAGGGCTGGAGCGCCAGTCAGCCCCCACCCCAAAATAATGAGCACTGACAGGGGGTCCCAGCCTCATAAAATGAAAACTACTAAGAAGTTTTTGTGGGGACCAGAGGGGCCCCAAGAGACTAAGACGATGTGAACAGGTGGAGAAGCCTAGATTAAGTCTGAGAGCGGTGTGACGGCGCAGTTGTGTGTGGCCTTTCATGCCTTTCCAATACAGAAAATCTGCTTTGCGAAAAGCTGTTTGATTGAATTAAAGCAGTTCAGATTGGCATGTTAGACCACTTTGGGTTTAATAAACTCAAATGTCTTATGGCTTTGAGAAGAATGGCTTTGGTACCGGCTGCAATTTTCTCTCCTTTAATTTAGTCCAGCCAAGAAGAGTGATAGACTTTTTTGGTTTTCTGACACCCATCTGGTCTTTCTCAGTGAATGGTGCTTCAGCTGTTTTGACATCGATCATTATGATTCATTGAAATTTGAATCCTTGCAGGTTTTGGTGTTTTTTATTTCTCTCTGACTTGATATAAAAATAAAAAGTGTAACTTTTTCATCCAAAAATCATGTCTGGTGACTGTCTTTTGGCACTTGGGAATGGCATTACATAAGACTTTTGAAGGTCAAAGAGAAAAGAACCTCTATGCAAAAGGCAAAAAAAACAGCTGTTGATTTTGAAACTATAAAATGCACATTTAAATGAAAGATGGTGCACACTAAAAGGTCAATTACAGATACTTTGAAATCAGTTTAATGAGTTTTTCTTCTTTGTGAACATAATACATGTATATCCATATACGTTACTGTTCAAAAGTTTGGGGTCGATATGATTTTGTAATGTTTTTGAAAGAGTCTCTTATGCTCACCAAAGCTGCATTTATTTGATCAAAAATACAGTAAAAACAGTAATATTGTGAAATATTATTTTAATTTAAAATAATTGTTTCTTATTTTAGTATATTTTAAAATGTAATTTATTCCTGTGATGCAAAGCTGAATTTTCAGCATCATTACTCCAGTCTTCAGTGTCACATGATCCTTCAGAAATCATTCTAATATGATGATTTGGTGCACAAGAAACATTTTTAATCATTATCAATGTTGAAAATAGTTGTGCTGCTTAAAGGGATAGTTCACTCCAAAAACAGTTCTGGGGCACCATTGACTTCCATGAGGAAAAAAATAGTCAATGGTGCCACACAATGGTTTCAAACATTCTTCAAAATATCTTCCTTTGTGTTCAGCAGAACAAAGAAACGTATACAGGTTTGGAACAACTTGAGGGTGAGTAAATGATGACAGAATTTTCATTTTTGTGTGAACTATCCCTTTAATAGTTTTGTGAGAAAAAAAATGTCAGAGTTATTTTTAATGTGAAATAGAACTATAGCACTGTAAAAGTCTTTATTGTCACTTTCGATCAATTGAATGCATCCTTGCTGAATGTATCAACTTCTTTCCAAAAAAAAATAAAAAAAAATGGTGGTATATATTATCTAAGGTCCATGTAAATGTATCATGAAAAAAAGAAAATAACGTCATAAATACTTGTCTGTTTCTCAAGTGTCTTGAGAATCAGTTCATTTTTAAGACACTAAAGAACACAATGACATTCTGAGAGTTCTCTAAACCCTAACGCTCAAAATACGTAATTGGTTTGAGTAGGACAAACTTAAATTGAACAAATTAGCTCAGTTAAATTAACTGTTATGAGTATTTAGAACTTTCTTTTTCTTTTGAGTTCACAGCACTGACATATTCCAAGTAAACTGAACTGTTTCATTGTTTTGAGTTGTATGAACTCATTTCTTTTAATTTAGACTTAAGTTTAACCAAACTTGGGCTCTGATTTCTATTTCCCAGCATGCTTTTCCCATGGCACTCGAAAGGGAGAGTAAATGCTAAATTTATGTGTTATATAATGTTTTTTGTGCAAGATTATTGGTAAGGGACGTTTAGTAGTGATTAATGTTTTGTTATGCTAATTTAGAAGAGTTTCTGTTAATGTTGGTTTTTGGAGAGTTACCATCATGGTGACAAGTGGCGCATGCTGCTTAGTTTGAGAGTAGGTAAGTTACTGTACACTGAGATAACCTGGTAATTTTAAGTTAAATATATAAATTAGTGTACTCAAATATTTCAAGTTAAGAACAATAAAAATGTATGAGTTAGCTAACTTAGTACTTCAAGTTAGGAGCAATTAACATGCATGAGTACTACAAACTCAAAACTTGATAGTTCTGCTTACTTTAAAGCGGAACTCAGTAAGATTTGCAAAGCTCCCCCTACAGGTTCCTTCAGTGAATCACACTGTCGTAAATACTCCAAGCGCAGCTCTGGACTACAACGACTACAACGCTCACCAGCGCATTAGTTTTGCAAATACAGTACAAGAAAGAGGAGGTGGGTAATTTGCAAATACAGTACACTCGATGGAGGTGGGTAATTTTCGAAAAAAGTCATAATATATGCATTGTTTTTGAATTACCGTAAAGCATTTTGTCACTCTCGCGTGAACGTGAACATGAGGCGAGATTGTGTCGGGTCGGTGCAGCTCAACTTGCAAGTGCTGTATTATGGCGTAGACGTGCCAGAGGGGGTTAGTGCTCGCCTCAGACACACCACTACAAGTCAATTAACCATCGTAAGGACTTAGAAAACTATTTATGAAGGTAAAAAAAGTTACTTAGTTCTGCTTTAAATTGGGAACATCATAAGTCAAAAAACTGATGTAACTGATTACCTCAAATCTTTTGAGTTAGCCCAACTTATTCGGGTTTACATTTATTCTTTATACTCTTTCATTTTGCATCCATATGCTGTACTGTTATGTGTTAAATGAATTATTCAGACTCTGAACATGTTCAAAGACTGTAACTTGAGACTCTCATCAATGCCATAGATTTTCTGATTAAATGAACACTACATTCATAAAACAGCAGCAGGGTTGTGTGGAATACCCAGAGGTCTCTGTCTCCCAACGTTCCCTTCCAGTTCAGACGCAGAGTAAATATTTGTATTGCCCTCAGAAAATGAGAGCGAGAGGATGTAAGCCGGGTATTGATAAAGCCTGAACATACACATTACTTAGCTGCAAGGCAAGCACAACTGTTATTTTTCATTAGAAAGGAAAATAGAACCAAAACATACATGTTGTCGCAGAACAACACTAAAAGTAATTACATACATGCCATGAAAATCATATGGGAACAGACTGGGTCAGATACTCCCTGTGATCTGCATGCTATTTCATTAAAATTCAAGTAAAATTTGAGTTAATCTTTTTTTTTTATATATATATATATTCTTTTCACATGAACCTGACCAATTTAATTGTTTAAAGTTTAATAAATCAGATTCTTTATTATAAGACAATGTAATAACATCATCAAGCTGCATGTCTTACATTGTCAAACAGTAAAAAAACAAACAAAACTAATTTGTTCAAGATGGTGTACTGGTTTGATCCATCTGTAAAATTGAATAGACATTAAATTTACTTGAAAACATTTGCTGTCCTCTAGTGGTCACTTTCTGCTGTTGGCCAGGAAGGTTTGAAAAGCTCCCTTAAATTCACTGACTTGTGGAAAACGGTAATTGAAAGCTAGATACGATAACTATATAGAATATATTTATTCAAATTCCTAGCTTTCTTACCTTTCCCTCCAAATCTGTCTACCACACTTTTAGATATATAATGTAAGATCTTAAATGTCTTTTATTATTTCAACAGTATTTGTCACAAATTCTCCAGACTTTATGACATTTCAGATTTCCAAACACCTTGGTAATCAATATAGATTCATCAGATAAGATATGTCAATTAATAATAACTATTAATTTATTTCTGCAATGGTAAAGCTGAATTTTCAGCATCATTACTCCAGTCTTCAGTGTCACACGATCCTTCAAAAATCATTCAATGCTGATTTGTTGCTCAGCATATTCAAATGTTGTGGGTTTACAATTTCATAAAGAGAAAATTAACAGTTTACAACTGGGAGAAGTCATATAATTATATATTTGAATGGCCCTTGGATAGAAAAGGCATATTTTACAGTGTTATAATTAGTTATACATGGTGTACATGGTCTGCAACAATGCTTAGGTAGGTGGTATGTGTCAAAGTAACATCCACATGGATGGCAGGACCCAAGGTTTCCCAGCAGAACATTACCCAAAGCATCACACTGCCTCCTCCGGCTTGTCTTCTTACCATAGTGCATCCTGGTGCCACGTGTTCCCCAGGTAAGCGACGCACCTGGCCAGCCACGTGATGTAAAAGAAAACGTGAATCATCAAACCAGGCCACCTTCTTCCATTGCTCCATGGTCCAGTTCTGATGCTCACGTGCCCACTGTTGAAGCTTTCGGCGGTGGACAGGGGTCAGCATGGGCACCCTGACTGGTCTGCAGCTATGCAGCCCCATACACAGCAAACTGTGATGCACTGTGTATTCTGACACTTTTCTATCAGAACCAGCATTAACTTCTTGAGCAATTTGAACTACAGTAGCTCGTCTGTTGGATCAGACCACACGAGCCAGCCTTCGCTCCCAACGTGCATCAATGAGCCTTGGCCATCCATGACCCTGTCTCCGGCTCACCACTGTTCCTTCCTTGGACCACTTTTGATAGATCCTGACCACTGCAGACCGGGAACACCCCACAAGAGCCGCAGTTTTGGAGATGCTCTGACCCAGTCGTCTAGCCATCACAATTTGGCCCTTGTCAAACTCACTCAAATCCTTACACTTGCCCAATTTTCCACATTTTACACAAAATAAAAGCAAAAAAAAGGATATTAGAACATGCATGATTGTGATAATGATTATTGTAAACAAACAAACAAATCAATCAGTCAGTCAATCAATCAATCAGTCAGTCAGTCAGTCAATCAATCAATCAATAGGCCTTAAGAAAGAAAGAAAGATAGTTAAAGAAATAAACCTTGAATAAGGTCATGTAGTTTTGACGTGTGAAAGATAAAAGCATTAATCTTTGGATGTGTTTTTAATAACACACCAGAGTTGGCAAATCAGAAAGCTAACAGTTATTTAGTTCCTGAGAAAAACAAACAATCAAACAAACAAAAAAACATATTTTCCCTCCAACTGTGTCATTTAATCCAGGTCATCAGTTTTAGCAACAGAATAAAGAGGAAAATACGCAGCTTACAACTGGGAAAAGTCATAATTATATATTAAATTAGCCATTGGATAGAAAATGCATAGGCTAATATTATTGTAGGGGTTGTATATACGCATAAAATAAAAACAAAAAAGGTTATTAGAGCATGTACAGGTGCTGGTCATATAATTAGAATATCATCAAAAAGTTGATTTATTTCACTAATTCCATTCAAAAAGTGAAACTTGTATATTATATTCATTCATTACACACATACTGATATATTTCAAATGTTTGTTTCTTTTAATTTTAATGACTATAACTGACAACTAAGGAAAATCCCAAATTCAGTATCTCAGAAAATTAGAATATTGTGAAAAGTTTCAATATTGAAGACTCCTGGTGCCACACTCTAATCAGTTAATTAACTCAAAACACCTGCAAAGGCCTTTAAATGGTCTCTCAGTCTAGTTCTGTAGGCTACACAATTATGGGGAAGACTGCTGACTTGACAGTTGTCCAAAAGACGACCATTGACACCTTGCACAAGGAGGGCAAGACACAAAAGGTCATTGCAAAAGAGGCTGGCTGTTCACAGAGCTCTGTGTCCAAGCACATTAATAGAGAGGCGAAGGGATGGAAAAGATGTGGTAGAAAAAAGTGTACAGGCAATAGGGATAACCGCACCCCGGAGAGGATTGTGAAACAAAACCCATTCAAAAATGTGGGGGAGATTCACAAAGAGTGGAATGCAGCTGGAGTCAGTGCTTCAAGAACCATTACGCACAGCCGTTTGCAAGACATGGGTTTCAGCTGTCGCATTCCTTGTGCGACAGTGTCAGAAGCGGCTAAAGACAAAAAGGAGTGGACTGCTGCTGAGTGGTCCAAAGTTATGTTCTCTGATGAAAGTAAATTTTGCATTTCCTTTGGAAATCAGGGTCCCAGAGTCTGGAGGAAGAGAGGAGAGGCACACAATCCACGTTGCTTGAGGTCCAGTGTAAAGTTTCCAAAGTCAGTGATGGTTTGGGGTGTCATGACATCTGCTGGTGTTGGTCCACTTTGTTTTCTGAGGTCCAAGGTCAACGCAGCCGCATACCAGGAAGTTTTAGAGCGCTTCATGCTTCCTGCTGCTGACCAACTTTATGGAGATGCAGATTTCATTTTCCAACAGGACTTGGCACCTGCACACAGTGCCAAAGCTACCAGTTCCTGGTTTAAGGACCATGGTATCCCTGTTCTTAATTGGCCAGCAAACTCGCCTGACCTTAACCCCAAAGAAAATCTATGGGGTATTGTGAAGAGGAAGATGCGATATGCCAGACCCAACAATGCAGAAGAGCTGAAGGCCACTATCAGAGCAACCTGGGCTCTTATAACACCTGAGCAGTGCCACAGACTGATCGACTCCATGCCACGCCGCATTGCTGCAGTAATTCAGCAAAAGGAGCCCCAACTAAGTATTGAGTGCTGTACATGCTCATACTTTTCATGTTCATACTTTTCAGTTGGCCAAGATTTCTAAAAATCTTTTCTTTGTATTGGTCTTAAAGCTGCAGTCCGCGATTTTTGGCCCTCTAGCGGTTAATAAACAGAACTGCATGCGTCTTGCCGCAGAAAAGTAGCTCCGGCTACAATGTTCTTCTGCAAGACTCTTGCGGAAGAACATTGTAGCCGGAGTTACTTTTCTCTGTGTATGTCTATGGCGAGTCACGCAGTTACTGTGATACTCTGCGGCGGGTCCTACCAGTCCGGTCTGAAATAGTCAGAATATAAACACTTATTATAAGTGTACCATAAAGATTCAGGGTTAGACAAAAACACGGTTTGGAAATTGGATTCATGTTGTACATTCTCATTATATAATTTTTGTAAATTTTGAACACAAAAAAAGTTGCAGACAGCAGCTTTAAGTAATATTCTAATTTTCTGAGATACAAAATTTGGGATTTTCCTTAGTTGTCAGTTATAATCATCAAAATTAAAAGAAATAAACATTTGAAATATATCAGTCTGTGTGTAATGAATGAATATAATATACAAGTTTCACTTTTTGAATGGAATTAGTGAAATAAACCAACTTTTTGATGATATTCTCATTATATGACCAGCACCTGTATTATGATGTCATTATTTTAAATAAATAGGCCTAAATAAATAAATAAAGTGAGTGACAGTGTTCTTTGCATATTACGAATGAACATTTCTCTTGGTGTTGTTTATGTTACAGATAGTCTATAATATGCATACATTATAGGCAACTTAAAAAAAAAAAAAATTTAATTACATTTCAAGAAACATACAAAAAAAAAAAATCATTAAACAATAAATATGGGGGATACATGTAACAGATCTTTCATACACATTTTCAGAAGACGTTTTTTTGGTCTTGATCCATTTACATATTGGTGGATCCAAAATGGTCAATATTCATATTCATGATTTCATGTTAATCATTTATGGCTTATGATTTATCAATATTATTTTTGATTTCATATATTCATGTACTCCTAATCCATATATTAATTATCATCATAATTTCAAGTATTTACTCTTTATTGTACTCCCTTGTGGTTATTCTTATTTTATATTTATGCTAGCTATATTCAATTGTTCTTCAAGTGTTCCAGTGTGACAGGTCATGTTGACACGTTTGTGGTTAGATGCCTGCCAAGTACTGCAGAAGCGATGTTTTGGAATTAGTGCTCATTTGAACTAAATGTCCGTTATTATTTCTGCTGACATGTAATAATGTAAGATCTGCAAAATTCCCTTAAGGGTGTCAAACCATCCCCTATATCTATTTTCATCTATTTTGACACTTGACCAGTCTATGACAATGTCTATTTGACCTTTTCTGATTAGAAAAAAACATAGGTTTGAGTGGGATGTAAAATTTCCCTATGCTTATTATGGTATAAAATGGTCATTGATAGTTTAGCTTTTTCCTTTGCTTTTCTTTGCTGCTCTTCTCTTCTCATTCTGCAAATGTCTTGATTTTGTTCCTTCTTTCTGTATATTCTGATCTATTAGATACAATACTCTGGATTTTACAATACTCTAAATTTTATTATTAACTATTAATTACTTAATAAATTTGTTTGTCTCTATAATTTCTAATGAATAAATTTGTTATTACTTATTCAAATTTAATCTCTGACATAATCATTGTTGGACTGCCTGGATCTCATTTTCTTAAGTTTTTGCATCACATATTTTTTAGGTAAAGCATTACATTCTGCAAAATTATTATTTTTTAGAATAAGGGATATTTTATACATTTCTTATTTCTTGTAATTCATTCAATGAGTCATAGAATACTTTTAAATAAAATAGAATAAAAACGAGGGCTTAATCAACTTTACTTGAGTCAAGCCCACTGATGTTCTCTATATAGCTGTCAAGCCGCAGGTCCATCGTCGCCTCACAGGAAACGGAAACACCGTGTCACGGCGTAACCATGGTGTGCAATTCCGTTTCCGCTCCAGTCGGGATTTTGTCCGCTCTGCAGGAATGTGTGGAGATGCTCTCGCTGAGGGAGAGGTAACAGCCGCACCTTCCTGTTGACAGATGAACCCATTAACGGCGGTCCGTGCCTTTGGCTCTCTGCGCTGCCACTGAGGGAAGCGGAGACGCACGCGCATCCGTGCAGCTGCAGATCTGTCCGTTATCGCACATTCCCGGGCTCGCATGATTGATTGAAGCTGCTCCTCATGGCGAAAAACACCCTGTCCTCACGATTCCGGGGAGTCGACATCGACGAATACGACGAGAATAAATTCGTGGACGACCAGGACGAGGCGGCCGAGCAGCAGGGACCGGACGACTGTGAGGTGGACGATCTCATCAGACAATATCCTTCAGATGAGCGCTGCTGGCGATGCTCTCTTCACTGTCTTTATCGATTATATATAGCCTGCCTTATGCTGACAGATCTTAATATTGATTTTTATCTCTAGAAAACATGCCAGGAAAAAGTTAATCTTGCTTAAGGGCATCCAAATAATAATATTGTCCTAGTTTAGATGTACCTCATACATTATTCACACACATGATGTGTTTTAAGCAGCAGTCAGCTGTCTACCTAGGCATCACAGCAGCAGTGGTGTCCAGAAATGCTGTCCAGTGTCTAGGTTGGCAGCTCACTGTGATTTAATGATAATGGACCTGTCAAATAGTTTAACAATGAATATATTTAGGTTTATTCAAAATTAAGGAATTTGTTTTTGTAACAGGTTATTTTGTGGAGTTATTGCTGGTGCTGAGTGCTGATTACTTTCTGTTCTATTAATTTATTATAGCTTTTAATCTGGTTTTATTTCTAATTTATTTGTCTTTCCAATAGTTTTGAGATTTTTTTTAGGTTTTTTCTTTCTAGCTTCATATTAGTTTAGTTAGTTTTTAGTTGTTATACATCAATTATAAATGATTTAATCAGATTATATATAGGTTTAATGTATAGTATAATAATCCTTAAGGACTGTTATGTTAACACAATGACTGAAAATATTTAAATATTTTAATGCACATATTTTTAACACAGTGCCATTAATTTAAAATTTCCATTAGTGCCATGATTTTTTTTTCTCTTCAATTTTTCTAATTACATTAATTTTTTTAAAAGCTTTGAATAACCTTGAATATGACACGATCATGTAGTTTTGAAGTGTGATGGATATAAGCATTACTCTTTGGGTGTGTTTTTAAATGACACACCAGAGTTGTTATTTAGTTGTTGCTGAGAAAAAAAAATCCCCCCCTCTTTTCCCTCCAACTGTGCGTGATGTCATTTATTTAATCAGGTCATCAGCGTTTGTGACTGGAATGATCCATTTTTGGTGCTCAGAGCCACATTTTTAGACTGTCGGAGCTTTAAAGAGCCTGACGCCTCCTTTACCCTCTCTAATGAAATGAAGACATGAATTGCATGTCCATGTCATCTGCATGGACTATTCTAGTGTTTAAAGGTATGCTTTGGCAACAGGTTATGCATTTTCATTTGATTATTTTTGTTTTAGGGTGGCATCATTTGAGTCAGTGTCGAAATGGTCAGAATGATGTTTTTATAAACAGAATGATGTTTTTATAGACCACAGAGAAACAGAAAGTTTACATTTTTCTGGGAAATCAACCCACAGATGATTTATTTATAGTCGTCTCTATATATTAAGCTTAAATAGAAGAAAGTATTTTAAAATCAACATATTTTATCTTCAGATTTAGACACAAGTTATGATTAGTCAGTGAGATATGTTCAAACCAAACTTCTGAACACCAGCTTCTCTGTAAACTTTTCTAATGCTCATCAAAAAAATTTCAACCATGCTAAAATAAGATTTACTCTATCTAAGGAATGCTCTTCAGGGTTCTTTGAGAGTGACTGACAGGTTGGTCAGCTTTCCTTAACTAACTGTGATGCACAGGGGACATGATGACAGCATTTCACATCGCCTTGAGGAATCCTCCAATCAACTCCAAGAATCCTGCAGTCAAAGTAAGAGGCAATTCTGTTACTCAGACAGTTTGATCTATCACTTTCAGATGTTCAAGGAGACTGTCAGTGTCCGAAATCGAATACTTTCCTTACTATATGCAAAAAAACAGTAAGAGAGTAGTATGTCTGAATACAGAGCATTTAAAAATAAAAGTAGGCAAAAAGTACCTGCATGACCTACTATTTCCGCCAACATTTTGAAGTGCACATTCGATGGACACTTTACTATCCCATGAGGCCATGGGAGAGGATTTATGAAAGGCAGTATGATGATTTATGACTTGACGGTAACAACATGGATGTAGTTATGTCTGAATTTTATTCATACTACCTATATTAATACTATATAGAATGTACATTTTAACGATCATGAAGTCAATTAAAACGTAGTAGTAGCTCATTTTAGATGCACTGTGCTATTAGGGGCCTTATTTGTTCACAACAGGTTGTGACAACAATTACATCACTGTGTGCCTTAAATGTGCTGTTCTTTTACCTCGAGGGGTGTGAAATTCAGCCCTCTGGATGGTTTAAGGAATATTCCGGGTTCAGTACAAGTTCAGCTCATTTAATAGCATTTGCAAAATGTTGGTTACCACAAAAATTGTCTTTCTTTTTCTTCAAAAATAGCTAGGCATTTACAATGTTTTTGGTGTGAAAAAAATTGCTTGCTAACCTTTTCTGTATAAAGCTGTTCACACACAGTTACAACTTTGTTGACCTGAATGCCTAAAATGACTATAAAAGCTGAATTTTACAGCTCAGATAGTAGTTTTAACAGAATAATTACTGTGCTTAGACAAAATTATAAGCTTCACATTCCTTCTTTTAAATCCTCCAAAAATTACCATAGTAAGCGCCACACCGTAACTTTTTAGAATTTTTTTTTTTTAAGAAAACAAGGGATGTCATAAAAAATATTGTATGTGTGTACAAAAATTATGCCACAAATGCTGTCAGTTGAGCCTAACTTGTCTTGTACATTAAATATTTCTTTGATAATGTTAAGTGTGACTCACCAAAATTTCGGCAATCAAGAAAATGTGTCCAAAACAGGGAAAAAACATTGGTGTAAATGATTGACCGAAACAGTGATGTGTAATTGACCGAAAAAGTGATGTGGGGCAGTCGTGGCCTAATGGATAGAGAGTCGGACTTGTAACCCAAAGGTCATGGGTTCGAGTCTCAGGTCCGGCAGGGATTGTCGGTGAGGGGAGTGAATGTCCAGCGCTCTCCCCACTCTCAATACCACGACTGAGGTGAGACCCTTGAGCAAGGCACCGTACCCCCAACTGCTCCCCGGGCGCCGCAGCAATGGCTGCCCACTGCTCCTTGTGTGTGTGTTCACGGTGTGTGTGTTCACTGCTGTGTGTGTGCACTTGGATGGGTTAAATGCAGAGCACAAATTCCGAGTATGGGTCACCATACTTGGCCACATGTCTTTTTTCTTCTTTCTTCTTCTTCTTCTTCTTCTTTAATTTCCTCTCCTCTGATGGTGCTTTTTGATGGTGACTGTGTCTATTTTGTGCCCCCAATGTGTATAAACTACAACAAGTAGAAAGTGATGCCGAGAAAACCAAAAATGATGCTGGAGTAGCAATATGTAAAATTTCGAGAGGCAGCTCAGTGTTGAAGAAATTTACTAGGATTGGTTTAATTCATCTTCTGAGAACACGACAGCATACAGTGTTCAATTATCCAGTTACCCAAATGTAATTTTCAAAATGTTATTTTCAGTTTTTGTCTAAACGGTGCATCCATAGCTTTTAGGGTTGCAAAGGGGCAGAAAATTTCCAGAAACGTTCCATGGGAAGCTGGGGAATTTAAGTTGGAAACTTAATGGGAATTTTACGGAAATTAAAGGGAATCAATTGGAAATTTGAGATAATTAATACAAACTGTATCATATACAAACATAAACATTTTGTTTAGCAGACATGCATGGCAACTAATACAAATGTAAAATAAAGTACATTTAAAAAAAAAAAAATCTGACTTTAATGCGAGTAGAACTTTAATTGAAGTGAAGTGAAGTGACGTGTGGCCAAGTATGGTGACCCATACTCAGAATTTGTGCTCTGCATTTAACCCATCCAAGTGCACACACACAGCAGTGAACACACACACCGTGAACACACACCCGGAGCAGTGGGCAGCCATTGCTGCGGCGCCCGGGGAGCAGTTGGGGGTACGGTGCCTTGCTCAAGGGTCTCACCTCAGTCGTGGTATTGAAGGTGGGGAGAGCGCTGGACATTCGCTCCCCTCACCGACAATCCCTGCCGGACCTGAGACTCGAACCCATGACCTTTGGGTTACAAGTCCGACTCTCTATCCATTAGGCCACGACTGCCCCTGGAAATTTATTCTTTCATTGAACAACAAAAAGCATGAATGTTGAGTAAAATATACATTTTCCCTATGACCCTAAAAAAAAAAAAAAAAGTTCCATGTAAAATGTAATAAATGCAATAGACCTGCAGTAAATATTGTGCTGTTTGCATGTGATTGAGGAATGCGCATCTGAATTTGCATTGAATCTGGTTGTTTTACTAAGATAACTATTTTCCTCAACTACATTTAAGTTCTCTGTTATAGATTTACTTGCAGTTTTGCAAATTTCCAGTTTATTCCTGTCAATTCCCATATATTCGAATTTTGCAACTCTTCTAGTTGTGCATTTAAACGGTCCAAGCGTTTTCTCTTTTACACCACCTACACTTGTTTCTTTTGCCCCCTCCACCTCCTCTCTCAGGAGCGGGCCCAGGCGGTGGTGTTACGAGTGCTGACTGCATTCAAGAGCAGCGATATTGAGCCGGCAGTGAAGTCTCTGGACAAGAACGGAGTGGACCTGCTGATGAAGTACATCTACAGAGGCTTCGAGAAGCCCTCGGACAACAGCAGCGCCATCCTGCTCCAGTGGCATGAAAAGGTCGGTTTTGGAATAAAGAGGTTTGATCTCTTTTAAGCCTTTTTCTTTTCATCTCGCACGTCTGTGTCTATTTTTGTCTTCATATTCTCACTCAGGCTTTCGCTGTGGGAGGTCTGGGGTCGATCGTACGGGTGCTGACTGCAAGAAAATCTGTCTGAGAAGCCGAAAGAAATAAAGAGAGATAACCAGCCACGGGATTTGCTTCTCTTTCTTACACGTGGACAACTTCCTCTCTCACAACTCAACCTTATCTGGGGGAAAACCACTCTAGTCCAAGCGATTGTTTCACTCAAAAACAGAGATATTGTATGATATTTAATGTAAATTATTGATTCTTCAATATGTTATTACTGAAGACCCGATTCTCGACTAATGAAGGTGAGCCGTTGCGGGACAGTCTGTGAACTGCGACAGAAGGACGATGAGTCTCATGAAGAGACTTTGCTGTATAAGCCCCGAGCAGCAGTTTCAGGGCAGTAAATACTGTGACCAATATGAAAGTTGTATTTGCTTGTTTTACTTAGTCGGCACTCTCGGATGTGTAGTTCTCATTTCTTTAGTTCAAATTCTCAGTTTTTCTTATTGTACAGAAAGAGGATGATGTTTAATATATTGTATTTAGGTGGTGGATTTATGGTTCAATTCGTAGTGTGGGGTCGGGTCGGGAGGGTTATTGTGAAGTGCCTGGTGCAATAAAGAACATTAAGAGTGTATTTATTTATTTTTTCATATCTATTTGGTCATTAGATTAGTTCTATGGAAGCTTGTTTTCGATACTGAATAACAAATAAAAAAGGTAATTGTGACTCTTTATCTCACAATTCTGACTTTTTCTGATATAAAAACAATTGCGAGTTATAAAGAATTATCTGATAAGTCGCAATTGCGTTTAATTAAGTTTATATCTCACAATTCTGACTTTTTTTTTCTTAGAATTGCGAGTTTATATCTCGCAATTGTGACTTTATAACTTGGATTTGTGACTTTTTGTGTGAAGTCACAATTGCGAGATATAAACTCGCAATTCTGAGAAAAAGTCAGTCTTTTTTTCCCTCTCAGAACTGGACTTTATAACCCGCAATTGTGAGTTTATATCTCACAATTCTGAGAAAAGAAGTCAGAATTGCGAGATATAAACTTGTAATTGCCAGAAAAAAGTTAGAATTGCGAGTTTATATATATATCCCACAATTCTGACTATATAACTCACAATTGCGACTTTATATAATGCAATTATATAAATATCAGAATTGCGAGATGGTAAAAGCTTAGTGATCGTTTAGTGACTGCTGAATAAATTCAAAGCGCACATTTTCATTACGCAAAACTGTTTGTCTTTACCATAAGAATGTCTGTGTGCTGTAAAGGAGCAAACAATGATCTAAATCAGACTGTACTTTGCTGTTTGGTGATTTTGCAACATCAAACCACAGTTACAGTATCAAACTCATGTGACAGAGGTGAATATATGCTGGTTATAAAGCGTTTTTAGGTTTCTTATCATGTAAGTGCATGTTATCACTTTAAGAAAACCAATGAAAAAACAAACAAACTGATAACTGTACTGTATACCAAATGTAATGCTGAATATAATGCTGTATGAACCATTTATGTTAAATATGGTCTAAACAGTGTGAGAAGTTTGGAAATTTGACTCTGGAAAAGTATGGAATTTTGAAAATGTGTAGGAACCCATTTGATATACAGTGCAGTCCAAAAGTTTGGAACCACTAAGATTTTTAATGTTTTTAAAAGAAGTTTCGTCTGCTCACCAAGGCTACATTTATTTAATTAAAAATACAGTAAAAACAGTAATATTGTGAAATATTATTACAATTTAAAATAACTGTTTTCTATTTGAATATATTTGACAAAGTAATTTATTCTTGTGTTGGCAAAGCTGAATTTTCAGCATCATTACTCCAGTCTTCAGTGTCACATGATCCTTCAGAAATCATTCTAATATGCTGATCTGCCGCTCAAGAAACATTTAATGTGTACAATTGTACAAAATATTTGTGTACAATATTTTTTTTCAGGATTATTTGATGAATAGAAAGTTCAAAAGAACAGTGTTTATCTGAAATCTAATCTTTTGTAACATTATAAATGTCTTTACTGCCACTTTTGATTGATTTAATGCATCCTTGCTGAATAAAAGTATTCATTTCTTTCATTTCTTTTCAAAAAAATAAAAATAAAAACTCTTACTGTCCCCAAACTTTTGAACGGTAGTGTATAATGCTACAGAAGCTTTGTATTTCAGATAAATGCTGTTCTTTTGAACTTTCTATTCATCAAGGAATCCTGAAAAAAAAAAGTACACAACTGTTTTCAACATTGAAAATAATCATAAATGTTTCTTGAGCAGCAGATCAGCATATTAGAATGATTTCTGAAGGATCATGTGACACTGAAGACTGGAGTAATGATGCTGAAAATTCAGCTTTGCATCACAGGAATAAATTACTTTGTCAAATATATTTAAATAGTACACGGTTATTTTAAATTGTAATAATATTTCACAATATTACTGTTTTTTACTGTATTTTTAATTAAATAAATGTAGCCTTGGTGAGCAGACGAAACTTCTTTTAAAAACATTAAAAATCTTAGTGGTTCCCAACTTTTGGACTGTACTGTACTTCTCAGGGACATAATGTTTAGACATATAGGCTTACCTTTAAAATTGCAATTAGATTTGTATAATTTTTTTAAAATAATTTTTGAGGAAAATGTGTGGTTTTCCTGGATTACCTATACAAGTGTCTTTAAAATGGTTCCCCTAGGTATGGCTTTTTATCCTATTTTGATATGTTCAGTTAGAAGAGTAATAGTTTACTGTATCGCTTCTCAAAAAATGTAATTTGAGGCATCATTCATGTCACAGAATGTGGATTATTACACATCATGTCTAAAAACATAGGATTGGAGGTTGTTTTACTCCTGAATCCTAATATAAAGAATACTAATAGTGATACTGGAGTCTGCTGCTAAAATTCAGAGGGACAAAATTTGTGGGCATCACAGAGCCTGGGACAATGTTCCTGGTTACACGCTCACACAACCCCCCCCATCCCCCCACATGGCGGCTTATGGTATAGTGATACCATAACAACACCACTAACAAGTTGCCACATAATGTCAATGCATTATTGTGTACAGCCAGACAATTCACACACGGTCACATAGTAAATTGTTTACCTCTATGTGGCCACATACACACTAAAGTTTCAGAAGTGACAAACATTTGAAATGGAATGGCCCTAAATATGGACCTAAATTAAAGTTCTGTGTGTGTGTACGAAACATGACTCACTCTTGAAATTCTGGCGTCTTGAATGTTTGGTATCTGCTATTTTTGACCAAAGTAACACAAAGCAACCAAAGACTCATTCTGTTATGCTATTTTACCTAAACCTTCATCAACAGAAGCTTTGTGTTTTGTATATGATTGGAAGGCTGCTTTGCAGAGCACTCTCTTGCAGTGTTGCCATGTCCATATTATTATAAGCGTTCTAAGGGCTTATATTATAAGGGCTTGGCTCATAAAGCCATCAAGTTTATGGAGTTAACAAAATAGGAAAGTGCGGGTTGCGTTATTTTGGTCTTATTTTCAATATAATAGCACTTGGATTCTTTTAGGTTTATTTTGGGGGGTGTTTAAACAACACCATTTTCAACTAAAAACTGAAAAATTTTTATGCATTTTGGTTGTTCTATTACACGACAACAGCGTTTTGGAAGCCCGAAAATGCGAACTTTTGAAAACGTTTTCAAAAGTTTGCGTTTTCAGGACTTTTGTGTACTGTCATGTAAATGAATGGCCAAAACGCATAATAAAATTCAGTTTTTAGTTGAAAATGGTGTCGTGTAAACAGCCCCAAAGCGCAGGTATTTGAAAACGATACCGTTGTCGTCTCCATTTAAACTACAAAATGTGAAAGTGGTGACGCCATGCAGTCTGTAGGCGACATCGCCAACTACTGGCCTAGCATGCAGAATACAGCGTTTTTAATCATTTTCATTGAATCATTGAACGGGGATCGTATTGACAACTTTGTCGTCTGTACGTGAAACCTTTCCATTTTTTGTACATCGTTGACATGCAAACGTATCGTAAGTAAAGGCTCGTACCTCTTTCCTTGTGGTTTTCTTGTGCATACAAAAGAGAGACTGATGCACATTTAAATACATCCTTAACAGCTAGATGTTCGGTTTGGTTCTGTGCACGCTTCATAGAATTTTTGTTAATTCAGTTGTAGAATGCAGTAGTCACTCTCGTAAATAGCTAAACTTTGTGTGTATAGAACGGGATTAAGCACTAAAAGGTGAATTGACAAACGAATTTAGCTGAAGTGTGTATGTGGCCTGTATGCAGTAGTCACCTAGTAACTAATCTATAATCTCTCAAGTGAAACTGAATGTTAATGTTCATTGTTAATCATTGATCTGTTAGTTCTGCCTCATCACTTTCAGATCCACTGTTACAACAAAAATACAAGTCAGCACTGGTAACCACACAAAAGCACAAACGAGTCTTCAGACTAAGACTCACTGAGAAAGATTTTAATTTTTATCAAGTTTTGATATTCCTGACATACCATGAAGTGAAACCAAAATAAGGATGTAGTGGTATTTTGCTGAAAGCAGAGGCAATGGATACTGTCGTGATGGTTACAGTATCATAACATCAAAACAAACATGAATACAGTTGTAGAAAAGTGCATTATGGATCTTCCATCTCATTTCTAAGCCGTTCACACACAGGGCATTTTATCTGCATTTTCCAATGGGATTTCAGAGAACCTTCATTTACGGCACAACAAATTCTCTGCATCAGCTGATTCAAGCTTCAGAGGGAATTTCTTCAGTCTTTACATAAAACAGAAATTCTTTGGGTTTCTTTTTCTAAAAACAGGAAACATGTTAAGCATCACGCACAGATATTCAAAGCTCGATGCAGCAGTTTTTACCAGAAGAGTCCGTCATTTAGAATGGATAACCTTAGTGCTGATGTGGCCTTAAAAGTGTTAAAACACACAAAATTACATCGTTCTGACAGCAAAACACTGGCTCTGACTGAAAACAACTTGGTTTTCACAGGTAAAATGGAGAGATGTTTCTATTGACTTGTTCTCAGAGAAATATAAATGCAGTTGCTAGTATTTTAGCCTCGAATGTTAAGGCTTCAAGTGTACTCAAATGCTTCAATATACACTCAGAACTAAAGTACAATCAAAGCATTCAGTATAAGGCATGCATGCTCGTTTCCTCAGTCTGTGCATATATGCCTCTATGTTACAGTTTCAAGCCCACAGTGAAGAATCTCACACATATACATATACACACACACACACTCATGAACAGCATTGAGACTAATGCATGTGTATGATGACCAAAAAACATAACTTAAGTATCCACTGATTTATAAATCATCTTATCACTTATATACAGGTATTCATATATAAATACTTGTATGGAATGTACGTAATTAGAATTTACACAAACAAGGCAGATTAAAGTAAGATGCTTCCACATATTCAAAATCACAACCGTATATCTTATGACATCCCATTCCTGATTTTCATTGACGTCCAGTACTAGAGGAAAAGGGGCAGATGATTATAGTCTTCATGAAATGGAGTGGAAGATATGATTGAACACCAGCTCAAGCTCAGACTGGTGTTAGAAAAAAAGTAAATGAAAATTCATTTTTGCGTTGAAAGATCTTCTTCAGTTGAAGGATGTTGGAAACAGCAGTGGTAGTTTTTTTGAAAGCGGATGAAAACACAGAGTACATTAATGAGACGGATGTTGTCATTTAACCATTACTTAAAAGATGAAACTCCCAGTTCGCAGAAAGATGATGTTCATAAAGCATTTGTTTTTAGTCCCTGCAATATTTTAGTGAAAAATGGACAGAGTTGTTTTTATGTCCCATTCTTTAAAGGGCATGAGCTACATAGGAACTGTTGAGGCAGAGATTGAAACTGCAGAGTCGGCAATTGTTCTCTTCTAACATCAGTAGTTTCCTACTGTGATCATTCACTGTTCCCTCTTTCACGTTGTCTCAGAGATGTTTTCTGTCTCTCAGCTCCAACTTGAGGTTCCTGAGATGGAAGGTCGTATGATTCCTTTGGGTGTGGGCTTGGAACCAAACCATGACATCTAAAACACACACAAAACATTAGATTCAAACAGTGCTTCAATCATTCAAACACACCGTTTAAAAATCATTTTATCAGTGAACAGGATATTTTGCAGAATGTTGTGACTAGGAATGCGCTGCTATAGAAATTCAGGAATTGTATTAGATTTTTTTTTTCTTTTAGTTTTTGATATCTATATATCCATTCTTCTATATCCATCCATCCATCCATAGATCATCCATCCATCCATCCATCCATCCATCCATCCATCTATAGATCCATGCATCCATCCATCTATAGATATATCCATCCATCCATCTATAGATCCATCCATCCATCATCTATAGATCCATCCATCCATCCATCCATCCATCCATCTATAGATCCATCCATCCATAGATCCATCCATCCATAGATCCATCCATCCATAGATCCATCCATCCATAGATCCATCCATCCATAGATCCATCCATCCAATCAATGAAGTATCAATCAATGAGCATTGACATTTCAAAAATAAATACTAAATTAGTTCTCAGTATTTTATAAATAAACAATATGAAATAAATTCAATTTTAAATAAATGTCTTTCACAGAAACATTGTTATTTAATAAATGCAATATTTTAACCATTTAACGTTAACGTTTACACTATCATTCAAAAGTTTGGGGTCTGTATTTTTTTTTTTTTTTGTATTTATCAAGGAAACATTTATAATTTTACAAAAGATTTCCAATAAATGATGTTGATCTTTCTACAGTATTTATCAAAGAATCCTGAAAAGATATGCATCACGTTTACACTAAAATATTAAGTAGCACTATGCTTTTTAAAATTATTATTAATAATAATATTTTTGTACATGTAGTGTATATTATTGTTTAAATTAACCAATGTAATTATTGAACATTCTTCAGAGTGAATAACAGTCAATACATTCAATCAATTATTATTAACATGAATAATATTATAATTCAATAATTATCACCTTTTTAATAGCCAATAGCGGATTATTTAATTGATTATTTTGTTATAATGTTTTGGCCAGTAACTAATATGTTATAAACAGATTTTTTGATACTATGATGTCTGCTTTTAGAAACAGTATTAACACAACAGCTCCAATCTACAATTTCAGTTTTAAAGTGAACAATAAATGCCTGATAATATTCTGCTTTTATAATCATAAAAAAAAAGAAAAAAAGTTGATATGTACATTCCCAAATTTGTTTCAAATAAAAGTTAAACTTCTGTATATATATATAAAAAAAAACTCTTTTCCACAACTCCTCTACACAAACCAGTGTACAATTGAAAAGGGGCAGTGAGTGTAATGTAACACAGTGATGTGCAGTGCTTTCCCTGCTCTCCAGCACTGCTGTTGGGTCGAGCTATAAATACCTGCCAGCTGCTATTCCTGACCATGTCACTGAGTGCTAATGGTTTGATTCAGTGCGGTGAGCCAGATATCCTGACCCACATTGTTAGCTGCCTTAGCAGAGCGGCCTAGTTAGCTCACGGGTGCGGAGGAGAACGCTGCCAGGTGTGATGAGGGTACAGAAGAACCTTACCATCATACCATCAAAAGATTGGTTTCTCTTACACACCTTGTACTCCAGAGTCTGTTTGAGCATGTCCTCTTCATCTTTTGTGAAATGCAGAAGTACAGAAACGGCTCTGATGAGCTGGAAAGCCTGAACAAATAGATAGAGAGACTCAGAGAGAGAAAACATCTCATTGGAGCATTCATTCAAGCATCACTTACAGGTACACTAGTCTGGAGTTGAGTAGATGACTCTCTTGTGTTTAGAAATCAGTGATGCACAATTGCACATACCAACTGGATAGTAATAAGATGATTATTAGGGTAAATAATGTCCCCAAAAAACATTTTATAGGACACTGTGGCTACAATAATCTGCATTACAAATCAAATGCCATCCAAGATGATTGGATGAACACTAAAAAAGTTCAGTAAGATTTTTTTATGTTTTTGAAAGAAGTCTCTTATGCTCACAAAAGTTGCATTCATTTGATCAAAAATAAAGTAAAAACAGTAATATTGTTTAATATTATTCAAATTTAAAACAACTATTTGAATATATTTTAAAATGTAACGTTATTTCTTTGATGGCAAAGCTGAATTTTCAGCAGCCATTACTTATTCAGTGTCACATGACCCTTCAGAAAAGCTTCTTTTAAAAAACATTTCTTATTACTATCACTGTTATTACAATTTGAGCATTTATTTGAAATAGAATCTTGTACCATTATATATGTCTTTACTGTCACTTTTGATCAAATTAATGCATTCTGGCTGAATAAAAGTATTAATTTCTATTAAAAAAAACCTCTGCTGACCACAAACTTCAGAATGGTAGTGTACATTGTTTTTTTTTATGTCATCTGAACAACTCAGATACCGTTCAAGCCCTCACCTCTGCCTCTCTGGATGACATGAACTTCAGCACCACGTGTTTGAGGTACTCAAAGTTGATCTCTCTTGTGTCGGTGAGGTCTGAACTGTTGGTGACTGTGGTGTTGGAGGTGATGGGAGGCGGGCCTGGGGTTTGAGGGAGACCTGGAGATGGAGTTGGAGCTGTGGTGTGCATCGGTGTCTCTGAGAGTGTCTTATCAACCGATCTCTCCTGCCTTCCCTCCTGGAGTCTATCCTTCATCTCAGAGTCCGGATCTGGTTTCAGTTTCTTTTGCATAAACACGTGAGGAAATGTTTACTGACAGCTGACATGGGTTGTGTTGCATACAATACCTAGACAAATGCATCTGAATAAACACACGTACCAGCTCTTTCTGTAGCGTCCTCTTCAGTTCTGCAAGCCTCTGCTGTAGCTGCTTTATTGTCTGGCAAAAATAAATAATTAAATAACTAAATAGAGTAGATTGTTTGGTCCTACTTTATATTAAGTGTCTTTAACTACTATGTAGTAACATTTAAATTAATCATTTGATACAATGTGTACATACAGTCAAACCAAAAATTATTCAGACATTTTTGATATATTTTTACTAGTGGGTGCAGGACACTATAGTTCATTTATGTAAGTGAGGATAGCAAAATAAAGTAAAAATTCTTCATACAGTGGACTACCAGTAAAATTGACAAAAATTTGGAACCAAAAATGATTCAGACACTTTGACCTGACCATGTTTTGCTTAAGTGTTATCTGACATAATTCAGATTAATTTTTTCTGACACAGAAACTAACTCTGAGATCTTGTCATATTTTATTACCATTTTTTAAAACTATAGTGAATAAACTGTATTAATGAATGAAATGTGCAAGGTGTCTGAATCAATTTTGGTTTGACTTTACATGACAATTACAGTTGAAATTAATTTCTGTAACTTCATCTTTAATTACACTCTTTACCCTTCCCTTACCCCTTAACCCACCAAACCTGTTCCTAATCTTACCCATATTCCACCTCAATGGCAGCAAAAATGTTTTGCAGTACATGAACACATTAAGTACATTGTACCGATTTTTTGTACGTACATAGTAGTTAAAGACACCTAATATTAAGTGTGATCGATTGTTTTTAATATTACATTCATACAAAATGTTCTTGTTTACAAACATTTTTTACTTACATTATAATGTCAAGTGCAACAGAATATAAAATTTTCAAATTATAATTAAATTAGGGTAATATTATTGGTGAATATAATTTTTCGCCTCCAGTGCAGGCCTGGTTATGTCAGCAAATTTGTTTCAAAGGCGGAGAATAATATAATGAAAACTTATTTACAACCGTTTTTACTTGTACAATAATATGTATGAATGAATGGGCCGCAATGAAACATTAAGAAAATAAATAGGAAAACATTTTTATGTTGTCTTTAAAGTAAAGTACTTACATTTTAAACCCCATAAAAACATTCTCCGGTAACTGATGAAATTAATTTAAATAATTTATTGTTGTAAAAATATGTTCTCCATATAATTAAGTTCTTACATATAATTACAAGTTCATAATTTGATAAAAATGTTCAATGCCCCTATTATGCCTTTTTAAAAGCTCCTAAGTTTGTTTTACAGGTCTCCTACAATAGATTTACATGGAAGGTCAAAAAACACTTTCATTTAATTCAAGGATTCAGTCTCTCTTAAACTCCTCCTTTCTGAGAGCCTACTCTGCTGTTATTGGTCAGATGGCACAGTGTGTTGTGATTGGTCTACCACTTACAGCGCGTGTCGGAAAATGAAATGTCCATTACCATATCTGAATTTCAGCTCCAGAGCTTCCTCAGCACTTGTAAACACAGTGATACAAATGGTAACAATGGTGTCAGATTGTTACAAACCTACATAGGTTTGAGCAGGAAGTAAGACTGGAATTACTAACGACTCGTTTCAGGTAGTTCAGAATCGGTTCATTCCTTTGGGAGACAATAACTCCATTTGTTGAGCACTTTGACCTTTGAAACTCTGCAGACCTTAACAAACAGCTATATTACAAAAAACATGAAAGCTGATATCCAAAAAAAGCATAATAGGGGCACTTTAAAAGCTCTGCTCTTCTGACATTCTTTCATTTCAGTGGTTTTGTTTGCTCTCACCTTATTCTTTTCAGCCAGTTGTTGCTCCAGGTCTTTATTGACCTTTTGTAACTGGTCAAGATCACTTACAGTAACCGTCCCGTTCTGCTCACCATCACACTCGTCTGCATGTGACTGCTCTGTCAATCTCAACACCTCAGCCTCGAGATCAGACACCTGCACACACAAAGAGATGTGTAAATACAAAAACATCAAATTGGCAAGTCAATGTATCTAATAGCAACAGGCAGCTCAGGTGGGTAAAAGCGCACACCAACCTGTGACTGGTAAGAAGAGAGTTGCTGCGTTTGTGTGAGGACTTCCTGCTGAAGTGATGTCAGCTGAGAGTTGTGTTGTCGCTCTCTCTCCTCAGTCTCCAAACGACGAGACTCACACTCAGCCTGCAGAGAAGACAGACTGCTACAGGCTGCCTTCAGCTCTGACACACACACACAAACACACACACAATTAGAAACAGAAACTTTTTAATGCAAACCATTATAAAGCACATGAACTTTTCTGGCATCAATGGATCTAATCTGTAGTGCAGAACTCAAAAACATTATGACTGTAGTCCAGATTTGTTCTGAAGTTCTGAAGATGGTTTTTTTTAAATAAAGTGCTCACTCTAATTATTTCATTGAACCAACCCACTGAATCAGTCAAAGCAGTAACTGAATTAACATCTGACTCACTCACTGAACAACCTTACTTTTAGTCATGTTCGAATGAAGAAAGAAACTAAATGAAGCTGTTTTGTCTTCTTAGTATCTTAGTATCATTATCAGAAGTTTAGTAACAACATCAGTATGATGACTGACTGTTTAAAAATATAAATATAAAAATAAAAAAAAAACATTTCTCANGGGCACGTTAGCGTGAGAGCGCAATCTAACAAGCACAAGCAGCGCAAATAAGCGTTGGATTGCAAATAAACAGAGCTGATGCTCAGGTGCGGGTCGACACAGGCGCAACTTGTTACATATATGGATATATGGATAACATCGTCTTCTGGCATACCAAAGAAATCAATGAGTGGAAAATATTTTCTCCCTTCTACCACACGCTCTCTGTTCTCTGCGGTGTCTCCTCCTAGCAGCAACAATTGCAGCCATGTCGCAAAATGGGTTAAGACAGTGGTTCCCAAACTTTTTAGAGTGGAGTACCCCCTGAGGAATTTACCATCCTTTTGCGTACCCCCTCTCTTACTCTTAGACTACACCTTTTCCATTAAGGAACAATATTTGCTCCCTAAATTGACTTTACAGTGCTTTTTTATCTTTATAAATACCTTTACAACATTAATAATGTTTTAAATAAAAATAAAAAAGTTCAATAGAGAAATATGCAATGATAAAACTTGAAAAGTGATTCTTTTAAATAATAAAAACTTAGATAGTTGATAGTGGTGAGTCACTGTCTTAATGCGCGAGTCGTCGAGTCGTTCGTTCAACGAAGCAAGCGGCTGCATTTATGAATGAATCATTGAATCACGAACAATTCGTTTGAAAGCCGCAGATTCGTTCACGAAACACCACTGTGTGTTGTAGTTCTGCTGTGGCTTTCATTGGAGCTATTATTTTCTTTCAAAATAGAGCAAATACTGACAATATTGTGAAGATCACTTAATATTACCCTTTTGTTTGTTGAAATATTGTATAAAATCAATATCACATTTGCTTGTATAATATTATCAACATTAAAAACAAGAACTCACAAAAGGTATGTTTTGTATCAAGAGTTTGAATCTTAAATTGATCTCTATGCACCTTGTGCCAGGCTATTTGTTCAAGTGCTAAATCTACAGGTACATTGTCGAGAACGGCAGTAAAATAGCGTGATTTGCTAAGGCAGCAGACTCTGCACACAACCTTTATGCACCCATATGCACGTTGCTTAAAGGTGCCCTCGAATGAAAAATTGAATTTACCTTGGCATAGTTGAATAACAAGAGTTCAGTACATGGAAATGACATACAGTGAGTCTCAAACTCCATTGTTTCCTCCTTATATAAATCTCATTTGTTTAAAAGACCTCCGAAGAACAGGCGAATCTCAACATAACACCGACTGTTACGTAACAGTCGGGGTGTACGCCCCCAATATTTGCATATGCCAGCCCATGTTCCCAACATTATGAAAGGCATTAGACAAGGGCAGAACGTCTGGATGTGCACAGCCGAATTATCAGACTAGGTAAGCAAGCAAGAACAATAGCGAAAAATGGCAGATGGAGCAATAATAACTGACATGATCCATGATAACATTATATTTTTAGTGATATTTGTAAACTGTCTTTCTAAATGTTTCGTTAGCATGTTGCTAATGTACTGTTAAATGTGGTTAAAGTTACCATCGTTTATTACTGTATTCACGGAGACAAGACCCGTCGCTATTTTCATTTTTAAACACTTGCAGTCTGTATAATTCATAAACACAACTTCATTCTTCATAAATCTCTCTAACAGTGTAGCATTAGCCGTTAGCCACGGAGCACAGCCTCAAATTCATTCAGAATCAGATGTAAACAATATAACAGTATACAATACTCACATAATCCGACGCATGCATGCCGCATGCATGCCGAACACTTTGTAAAGATCCATTTGAGGGTTATATTAGCTGTGTAAACTTTGTTTAGGTGCTGTTTAAGGCAAGCGCGAGCTCCGTGGGCGGAGAGCACGAGATTTAAAGGGGCCGCACAGAATAAATCGGCGCGTTTATAATGATGCCCCAAAATAGGCAGTTAAAAAAATGTATTAAAAAAAAATCAATGGGGTATTTTGAGCTGAAACTTCACAGACACATTCAGAGGACACCTTAGACTTATATTACATCTTTTAAAAACATGTTCTAGGGGACCTTTAAGTGGAAATGGACGTTGTCAGATTTGACCACAAAAGATGTGGTATTTTGATTGGATGTTTTTATGCATTCATGTAGTCATGCATTTACGGTATTGTGCCTGTTAGAAAATATATGGTCGGTTTTAATGTTATTTTAAGGTGGGGAAGAATTAAATGAACGGCAACATTCAGCATTTTGTTTACGTACCCCCTCTGTCACCTCACGTACCCCAATTTGGGAACCGCTGGGTTAAGACATGCTTTTTTTGGGCTTTAAATAATGGCGCAAATACCAGTAAATTGACTAGCACAAACATTAGTAAATCCCATTGCATGATTCATTTAAATACTCTCCTCCCATAAATTTTGCGTCTGAAAGGGAAACTCCTACAAACGCATATGCGATAAGGTCAGCTGCAAAAACAACTCAGTCCATGACTTATCAGTGCTAATTTTGCACTGCGTGTCTTTAGTATATATATAAAATGTGTAACCAAAACAGTATTTTTTTTTTGGAGGGGTTAAAGCAGTTCCTGTCCTGCTGCATGCTTACCTTCCTTCAACGCACTTATTTCCTCCTCCTTTGTCCCTAAATCTTGGGAAAGACGACTCACTTCGTGTTCTGCCTTCTCAAGAGACTCTGTCATTTTGCTGACCTATAAAAGACAACCAATAAATTAAGTTCCTAGAACAGGTACATGACTTTATGAGTGAACAAAATGTATGCATGTTTGAATATGCCAGTGAATTAACCTGCTGTTGGAGTTCTTCCCTCTGTTTTCTGGTTTCCTCCAGAGCTTTGGCAATTTCAACGCTGACCGTCTGTCTGCTGCTCATCTCCGCCTGTGACAACAAACAAATATGTCACACAAATACTATATTAATCAGCAACATAACTCAAACAGATACCTTTCAAAAGTTTGGGGTCAGTAAGTTTTATTTATTTATATATTTTTTAATACTTTCATAGCAGAGATGCATTTAATTTATTGACAGCAAATACTGACAGCAAATCAACACTGATTATATAATGGAAATGCTTCTTGAGCACCAAGTCAGCAAAGGATCATGTGACACTGAAGACTAGAGTAATCATGCTGAATATTCAGGAATACACAGCGTCACAGGACAGCAACATTAATTATAAATTGTAATAATATTTCAACAACAAAAAAAAAATATTTGTTCAAACAAATGCAGCCCTGGAGAACATAAGAGACTTCTTTCAAAAACATTTGAAAAATCTTACCGACCCCAAACTTCTGAATGGTAGTGTTACATAGTGAATGTGTTTGTGCAGATGCAGTAGATGATTCTCACTCTAGACTGCTCAACTTCTGCTGTTAGTCTCTCTACAGTGCTGTCAATCTCAGCTTTGCTCTTCAACAGTGAGGCCTTTTCCTCCTCCAGTAACCGCTTGAGAGAAAGACACAAACAACAGACAAACTTTTAATAATGTTCCCATGTTTATGAGTTTATGATAGTCAAAGAAAGACTAGTGATGTTTCACACACCAGGTTGTCCTGATGCTTGTTGACCTCGGTTTCTCTCTCCTTCTGTAGTGCAAGAAGTTCCTCCTCAAGTCTGGCTGTTTTCTCCAAGCCTCTCTGTCTCTGTGTCGAGACCTGCTGTTGTAGTCGCTCTCTCTCTTCTGTCCACTCCATATGCTATGGGACCAAAGGGTAAAGGTCAAAGGTCAAAACTCTAAGGCAAAGCTTAAGGGACTTTAAGGATTAACAATAAAGCTGACTTGTAAGAGAGACACTGAGCTGTTTGACAAGCCCATTTTTTAATAACCCTAAACACTACAATATATTTTCCTCGTCTAATGCAGGAGTCTCAGCAAGTATGACAGATCTCTGACACAAGAGGGCGACATTTCAGCAAAAAAATTGGTAGGTGTGACAAACCCATGAACAGAACTGGCTATTGGGATGTTCGGTGAGACTTTGACTGACATAATGTACCAGTTTTTCTGTGTGCGTTTCACTGTCTTCAAGTTGCTGTTGCAGACTCTTCATCTTCTCAGTGCAGTCAGCCAACCTCTGCTCCAGATCTGAGATCTGACAGAATACACACACACATACATCATTCAGATCACTCAGCCACGGTCATGTGATGTGTGGGTTAACTGGAGAATCGCAGCGCTCTCACCTGTGTGTCTGTCCTCTCTCTGTAAGCCTTGGATGAGTCGTCTTTGTGCTTGATCAGAGTCTGCAGATCTGTGATGCTGGCGTTCTGCCGAGAGATCTGGAAACCAATGAGAAACAGGAATTCTCTCACTGAATCAATCATATTACAGTACAATATCTGTATAAAACAATTTAATATAGCACTGAACAGTACAGTACAGTGAATCGATTTGATTCACAATCCATAGATTTTTTTTTTTTTTGTAAATTCAATTTGATTCAATTAACAATGAAATATGATTTGAATAATGATTAAATTCTCTATTTTTTTTTATTTTTTATGCATTTATTGGATTCTTTAAATACTTTCTACATTACCGTTTAAAAGTTTTGGGGTCTGTAAGACTTTTTTTAAAGACAATAATGCTTTAAAAAAGCAAGGACACATTAAACTGATCAAAAGTGACAGATATTTATAATGTTATAAAGATTTCAAATAAATGTTGTTCTTTTGAACTTTCGATTGATCAAAGAATCCTAAAAAAAAAAAAAAAAATTCACCGTTTCCACAAAAATATTAAGCAGCAGAGCTGTTCTCAACAATGATAATAAATCAGAAATGTTTCTTGAGCACCAAATTAGAATGATTTCTGAAGCATCATGTGACACTGAAGACTGGAGTAATGATGCTGAAAATTCAGCTTTAAAATCACAGGAATAAATTACATTTTAAAATATATTCAAAAAGAAAACAGCAATAATATTTCACGATATTACTGTTTTTAATTTTTGATCAAATTAATGCAGCTTTAGTGAGCATAAGAGACTTCTATCAAAAACATTTTAAATGGTAGTATAATGTGTCTTGCATAAAATAACGAATGCAAAGTAATGCAGTGTTTACTGAACCAAAAAGAACATGAAAGGAAACAGATTAAATACACATACATACAGGCTATTTCATTTTACTTATTTATATGACTTTTCCTAGCCTGAAAATCATAATTTTAAAAACATTATGTAATAGTGTAGAGCATCGCATGAGTTTAGATGCTGGCGGTTTACCTGGGCCTCCAGTGAACTGACTGCTGTGGTGTGATTTGTTCTCGCCTCCAGTAACTGTCCTCTGGACTCCTCTAACCTCTGCTCTAATGAAGATTTCTACACACACACAAACACGACATGCGGAAATTAGATGACTGAAAGTGCAGTAAGATGAAAGGCATGTATACATATGTGTCCTCTGACCTCTTTGAGCAGTTCCTGTAGGTGTTCATCCTGAGAGTAGTTTGCTTCTAGTCTCCTCTCTAAGGAGGCGGCCTTCTCCTGCAGATCAGCTAATAGACGCTCTCGCTCCTCCTCTGTCACTGCAACCTGACCAATCACAGTATGATATGAGGAGTTATAAACGAAGTAAGAAATGAAACAGAGAGCTGCATATAGGTCAATCCATTTACACACACTATATATAATTTAGCATCAGGGCGTAGGAACAGGACACATTTTTGGTATATGGAGTGCAACGAAAGGGAATGAAGCACAAGAGTCTCAATATGCATTGTTAAAACTATCTTAACCTTGACACTAAAAAACAACTTGGATATAAAAAGGAATTGTATAGAAAGCAGACAAATGCAGTTTGCATATTAGATAGGGTAATTAAGAAGTGTTTATTCTGATGTCATTTTAAAGCCTACAGGTTTTGACTGGGTGCTACTCTCATGTGCGCCCGAATAATTTAGCACATTCTCAGACAGCAATTTTCACTTGCAAATGTGAGTGACTGCTTTACATTATTAGTATCAATGAATTCTTTGTTGAGTCAATCAGACCTTGTTCTTGTGCTGCTCATGCTGTAGCTTTAGCTTATTGTGTTCAGACTGGAGATGCTCCATTGATTTCTCTGATGCTTTTGCATTGCTTTGTGCCTGGAAAGTAAACAAAAAAAAACAACAGAATGTGGGAATGATTTTTACCATACCATTCAAAGAAAACTGAAAACATATTGAAAAACATTTTCCAGTTTCTTTAAACAGACATTGAGCATGTTTACATGCACACCAGTATGCCAACAACTCACAAAAACCAGCTTATTGACATGCAAACCAATAACCCGAAAACACAAGAAAATGCGTTTAAATTAGTTTATTAATAAATCAGGTTATTTCCCGGTAGTGACGTCAAAACGGAATAATTTGCGTATCTGACTCAAGAGTTTTTAATTTGTTATGTCAGTTGTGATGTTAAATAAAGCATTAAAAAGGGAAGAAGAGTATTGCAACACGTCAGTGGGAAACTTACAGCTCATATATTATCCTCTCATACAGTTACAGATGCAGCATTTTGACTTCTACTTTTGCTGCACAAGATGAGAACACATTTTTATAATTCTTTGGGTCAAGAAAGAGTCTGAGTGTGTGATATATTTCCTCCTCCCTTACTGCAAAACATTTGCTCTGTCTGGATGCGCTTAAATCCTCAGTATGGGCGCGTTCCTGTCACACATCACACACGCGCACTTCAATAAGCCGACAGAAAGCAGGTTAATGCGTTTACATCCTGGGCAAAATCGGAATAAGAGGCTAGATGTGGCAATCGGTTTATGCTTAAGCCGTTTATGACCTTGTCTCAGATAAAGGAAAACAGGTTAACATGTTTACATGACCACATTAATTGTCGGCTTATTAAGTGTAATCGGGTTAAGAGCGTGAATGTAAACGCACTCATTGACTGTTTCCTCAGGAGTAATAATAATTTGTTACATTTATATAGCGCTTTTCTGGGTACTCAAAGCGCTTTACATATAGTAGGGGGAATCTCCTCAACCACCACTGATGTGCAGCATCCACCTGGATGATGCGACGGCAGCCATATTGCGCCAGAACGCCCACCACACACCAGCTTATTGGTGGAGAGGAGACAGAGTGATGAAGCCAATCAGTATATGGGGATGATTAGGAGGCCATGATGGACAGAGACAGAGGCCAATGGGCAAATCTGGCCAGGATGCCGGGGTTACACCCCTACTCTTTTCAAAGGACATCCTGGGATTTTTAACAACCACAGAGAGTCAGGACCTCGGTTTAACGTCTCATCTGAAGGACGGTGCTTTTTGACAGTATAGTGTCCCCATCACTATACTGGGGCGTTAGGACCCACACAGACCACAGGGTGAGCACCCCCTGCTGGCCTCACTAACACCTCTTCCAGCAGCAACCAAGTTTTCCCAGGAGGTCTCCCATCCAGGTACTAACCAGGCTCAGCCCTGCTTAGCTTCAGTGGGCAACCAGTCTTGGGCTACAGGGTGATATGGCTGCTGGCATAAATGTGTGTATGGTTACTTCAGGGACAATTTTTGTAAGTGAAAGCAAGGGTTTAAATATTTATACAACAGATTGCAGTCAGATTACAATATTTATATACCAGTCAGCAATAAGATAAAGACAAAATACAAGCAGTTTTAATAGTAATACAAAAAGATTTCTTCATTAAATACATCATGAGCAATGTTACGCTACTGTTATAAATGTGTAAATATGATGTATAAATACAAGTGAAAGAAGTGAAAACACTTATAATGGAGTGGTGACTATGCTCCCAAAAGTAACCTTCTTGGCTTCTGAGTGTCATCTGCATTGATGAGCTGAAAGTTGTCAAGTGTTCACCTTCTGGAAATCCTGTGAGACCTGCTGGATGAGCTCCTGTAACTCCTGCTCTCTCCTCTCCAGATCCACAACCCTCCTCTCAGCCTCCGCTCTCTCACTCAACAACTCATCCCTGAGAGACAGAAAGACAAAACTGTGCTTTCAAAATACTGCAAGAAATAAGCAAACTCCACAGATGTACAGAAAAATCTGACTGCAATCTCTTTTTCAGAAGGAAGATTTTGCACACTGCTATTTTTAAGTCTGAAGAACACTGATATTTGATAAATTGAAGTCAAACCTAATTTTACATTCCAAACATTTGTATTAAAGGGATAGTTCACCCAGAAATGAAAATTCTGTCATCATTTACTCACCCTCAAGTTGTTCAAAATCTGTATAATTTTCTTTGTTCTGTTGAACATAAAAGGAAGATATTTTGATAAATGTGTTAATCTGAACAGTTTTGGGGCACCAATGACTTCCATAGTAGTTTTTTTCCTACTATGGAAGTCAATGGTGCCCCAAAGTGGCCTGGATACAAACTTTCTTCAAAATATCTTCCTTCGTGTTCAGCAGAAAAAAGAAATTTATACAGGTTTGGAACAACTTGAGGGTGAGTAAATGATGACAGAATTTTCATTTTTGGGTGAACTATCCCTTTAAAGAAGTCAAGTTCTTCTATATTTCCTCACACACCTTTGAGCCTGTAGTTGTGAGTTGATCCTGCACATCTCCTCGTGTTCCTCTCCCAGCTCATACAGCTTGTCTTGGGTTTGACTCAGCGTCAGTCTCGCTGTGTTCAGCTCCTCTCCTCTGAATTTGAGCTCTTTCTCCCGCTGACTCAGCTGTTCCTCTCGCCTCAGCAGCTGCAGAAGAAATGCCCACTTATGATCAGGCCGCTTAAATGCTTTGGGAGCAATTTGTTTTTGTTGTCAATATTGCAATGAATATGAGTTTTCTGACATGGCTTGGTTTTAGATTAAATATTCCTTTGGATATGTATGTAATGCAGGAAATGGTAGGAAGGTGATGTGTGTAATTTTTCGAAGTATGTTTTTTTGCTATATCCAACTAATAAAAGAATACTCAAGGTTCACTGTGCTCACCATGTGTTTGACTTTAGCCAGTTCCTGCTGCTGAAAGCCCTCCAGCTCATCCAGGTCATCCCTCTTCTGGAACAGACTTAAGCTCTGCTCTGTCATCTCGTCTAACCGAGCGGTCAGTGACAACTTCTCCTGTTTGAGAGAAAGAGGACATAACAATCATAAATTATTAGGATATTAGATGCTTTTAACCCAAAGCACACTTATAAAACACTAATTAGAGCAACTTTATCCAGTATGTCACAAAGCATCTTTACCTGCTCCAGTGAAGCCAGCTTTTCCATCCACTCCTGGTCCTTCTTCTCTAATGCTAAGGCCATTCCTTCTGCCATCTTGGCCCTGTTGGCTTGGAAAGCTTCGTTCTGGTCCTGAAGTTTGCGCATGGATGCTGATTGAAAACAAAAATAAGTCAAAAGCTTCAATCTTTCAGAAATCCTTCTCAGAGAAATAATCACCAGATCATTTTCAACATAATGCCTATGGACCGCATCTGTGGCGAACAGTCCTTTTCCACAGACAATGCTTTAAATGCTTCCCTCAAGTGTGTGTAAATGAACAGCAAACATGTTTACAGCTAATACACTTACAATGGAAGCTTAGCAGAAAAGAGATCTGTAGGGTTTAAAAGCAGAAATTTGCAGCTTGTATTTTTGTTAGAGCACTTAAATGAAATATTCAGTAATTCTAAATGTTTTGAAAGTAACCCGGAATATTCATGTAACTTTTAAAACCGTTTTAAAACAGACATAACATTGTAACTCATTGGTTAGGTGTTATCACAGATGGTAATGTTAGACTTAATATACGTAAAGTGCTAGACACATAACATATTAATTTGATCTTGTTAGTGTTGCATTAAAAGTTATTAGAGACAAAAAACAGACATTTTCATTAAATGAATTGAACAACAACAACATTATATAATTCCCAGATATCCTGGGTAGTAAAGCTGTAAAACACATTGTTAGTACATGCATTTATTATTATTCAATTATAATCAGTGCATTTATCCTCTTAATTTGGGTCTAGAAATGGGGTCTGTGCTTTCAGATCATGACACTTCTGAGCGAAATAGAATCTTATAATACCTTGCTATAGCACAATCTACACTTGCTGAAAAAAAATGTCATAAAAATTATGACATAAAAAATTATGTCATAAGGACTTTAGTGGACGTAGAGTAGTATTCTCAATAGATTTCACCTTTAAAACTCAGATGCCATGATCCCAAAGACACATATTTCCCAGGCATGGAAAACATTAAAAGAATGTTCCAGGTTCAAGTCAAGCTCCATCAACAGCATTTGTGGCATATTATTGATTAATTTACCAAAAAGAATCATTGACTCATCCCTAAGCTTTAAGCAAAAAAATACATAAAAGAGAGAAAAAAAAAAATAAAAAAAAAACACTGAGGGATGTACCTGGTTACAAATGGTATTATATTAATACATTGTTCTTATAGTTTATTAAATTATTATTATTACTGCTGACTTTATCTTTGTAAAGTTACATCAGGTCTTCATCTACCCAACTATTTTCACAAAAAAATAAAAATAAAATATATATATAAAAAATATTATTGTTGAGCAATTTTTTTTACTGGTGGCCATTAAAAGGTAATTTCACCCAAAAATTATCATTATTGGCCGGCTCCTGCATCAGCATCACACGCATACATCGTGCTGTTCACATGTACAGCGTCGGCCAATACTGATCCGGCATTCGGATGTAAACACAGAAGCCTTCACTGTGCTTACTGCATCAACTGTGTAGGAGACTGATACGGCAAT
Source organism: Anabarilius grahami (assembly GCA_003731715.1). Classification (NCBI taxonomy): domain Eukaryota; kingdom Metazoa; phylum Chordata; class Actinopteri; order Cypriniformes; family Xenocyprididae; genus Anabarilius; species Anabarilius grahami. The sequence continues at coordinate 4,836,652 of RJVU01027559.1, read as the reverse complement.
ATAGACGCCATTATTTACATTTCCACGGAAGCTCATGTAAAAACTAATGGTAAGGGGCATGGCGTTTCCGGATGCTTCAGCGAATCACAATACCCTTGGCCAGCTAACCAATTTGAGCCCATTTCTGAGGGAGGGGCTTCATAGAACCAGGATCTCAACAGAGCGTTTTTAGGAGAAAGGAAACAGCGGTGTAGAATAAACATAAAATATGCAGGTTTTTTTTTTAAAACTAAGCATTAAAGGGATAGTTCATCCAAAAATGAAAATTTGATGTTTATCTGCTTACCCCCAGGGCATGCAAGATGAAGGTGACTTTGTTTCTTTAGAAGAACACAAATGATGATAAACTCCAACCGTTGCCGTCTGTCAGCCGTATAATGCGTGTCAATGGGAACTTCGTCAATAAGAGTGAAAATAAACATGCACAGACAAATCCAAATTAAACCCTGCGGCTCGTGACGACACATTGATGTCCTAAGACACGAAACGATAGGAACAGTATTTATATCATTTTTTACCTCTAAAACACCAACCTCTAAACATGTCCAACTGCCCTCCACATCCGGTTAGTGAGGTCAAAAAATGCGTTCTGATGACGGAAGTGATCTCTCGCGCTTTGCTTCAATGAGTGCGAGAGATCACTTCCGTTGTCAGAGCGCGATCAGACCTCACTAACCGGATGTGGAGGGCAGTTGGACATAGTGGTGTTTTAGAGGTAAAAAATAAATAGAGATATAAATACTGTTCGGTTTCTCGTACAAACCAATCGTTTTGTGTCTTAGGACATCAATGTGTCGTCACGAGCCGCAGGATTTAATTTGGATTTGTCTGTGTGTGTTTATTTTTACTCTTGACACACATTATATGGCTGACAGACTGCAACGGTTGGAGTAAAAAAAAAAAATCATCATTTGTGTTCTACTGAAGTCACCTACATCTTGAATGCCCTGGGGGTAAGCAGATAAACATCAAATTTTCATTTTTGGGTGCACTGTCCCTTTAAGATATGTTAAACTGCACCCCATAAACACAATCAAGCCTAGAAAAAAAACACTGAACCACCCCTTTAACACAGAACGAGTATTTCCATTCCACAGCGCTACTTATTTTTCTATGTAAACATGCACTAGTCGGACATATTTGACCGTTGCGCTCATATCTCATGTCTTTTGCAGCATCTCGCACATGACACGACAAGTTCAACTTTTAAAAAACATGTTTCCAGACTTTGCTTTTTTTCCAGTTCCACTGCTATGTGTCTCACGTTTTTCAAAGCAAAAATGTGTTCTGTCTGAACCGGCCCTTAGTAGTCACATGTCAGCTTATTTAAACAACTGAGGGTAGAAATAATTTTTTGTGGTAATGTTCATGATTGCAAATGCTGCTGATAGACCTTTACTTACATAGAACCCAGACCAAGAGGTATGTGATAAAACATTTAACAGTCTTCTTTTTTTGGTTTCTGATCAAGAACCAACCTTACTTGTCTATAAGTTGATAATGTGTAGCCAGAATGCATGTAAAAGCATCGGACAAACGAATGGAAAACAGAGCAAAGGAGAGAAAGCCAAAAGGAGGAAGAGGTGAAAATGGGAGGAAAAGAACGGTACGTACAATCCTGATGCTTCTCTAATGCAATCTCAAGCTTCTCCTTGGTCTTCTGCATTAGCCGAAGCTGCTCAGCGTAGTCTAGGGTTGGGGAATGGGATACCGACACACAAACACACGACCGGAGGGAGGCAGAGGAGGATGAGGGGGAGGATCACGGGTAGGGTGGGAGGAGGGACAAAAACAGGGACGAGAAAACAAAGGGATAAACATGATTGAGAAGATAAACAAATGGAGGGAAAAACAGAATGATTTTCTGAGATGAGAAAACCAGACTGACTATGAGGCTGTACCTTTTCCTGCTGACCTTTGACCTTTAAACTAATACATTATCCCTGATCAGGTCAATAATGCAATCATCTTATCTAAGAACTGCTCATTTAGGGTTAAAGGAGTTTCTAGATCAGGCTATGTGTAACTGCATACCATGACAGGCTGATAGTGAGAGCCAGGTATCTATTATTTATGCAGATTTTTCCAGGCCGTTTACAGTGGAGTCATTTGCATTCATGCCTGACTTGAATGTGGCAAATCTGTCAAATGCTATGTGCTTTATACAGTTCCGTTGTGGCAAAAGGTATAAAAGGTTTAAAGGTATCCAAATACAGACTGAAATAGATTCACCACATAAGAGTGGTAGATGAGAGGGATGTACACCTAACAACCTGCCTTTAGTTTTTCCTTTTCTCACTGATTTTGTCACGTTGGCCTTTCGTGTTTTTTCCCTTCTTTCAGTTTCTTTCTCTTGTTGTGTTTTACATGAGTTTCAATGTATTGTGTTGGCGATACCTGAGAGTTTGGCCTCCAGCTTTCGTATTTGATCATTTCTGCGCTGAATCTGAGAAGAAACGTCATCTCTGGAGCTGCTCCCATCAGACGCCTGAAAGCGAAAGATATATATGAAGACACATTTATCATCTCCACAGCANCAGCAATATATATATATATATATAAAAAAAATATATATATAGGAATGCATCGGTATTAAAATTCTGGCCAATACTGATTAGTATTATTTATTATTTACCGATTTAACATTTAATACTGATCACTGATTATATATTATTTATAGTATTTTTTTAGTATCATTTCAAATGTTATGGCAGATTAAAATTCTATAGTATTGTGTGTAAAAATTTAATAAAAAACATAAAAAATAAAATCAACCGTTTTAAAATACAAGTGAATTTAAGCATAATGTACAGTAAGAAAATGGATATATATTTTGAGATTTGCATTTAAATGGTTAGTTCATCCAAAAATTAAATTTCTGTCATTAATTACTCACACTCGCATCATTCCAAACCTGTAAGACCTTCTTTCATCTTCAGAACACAAATTAAGATATTTTTGATGAAATCCTAGAGGTTTTTATCCCCCATAGAAAGCAACGTAATTACCGCCATTCATTCGAGATTTTTGAATAAAGTCATTATTTTTTATTTGTTTTTGCGCACAAAAAGTATTCTCGTTGCTTCAAAACATCAAGGTTAAACCACTTTAGTAGTGTTGACTATTTTAACCATGTCTTTACTACATTTCTGGACCTTGATTGTGGTAATTACATTGCTTTCTATGGGGATAAAAAAAAAAACAACAACTCTCAGATCTTAATTTGTGTTCTAAAGATGAACGAAGGTCTTACGGGTGTGGAACAACATGAGGGTGAGTAATTAATGACAGATTTTTCATTTTCGGGTGAACTAACCCTTTAATAGGGTTTTAAATGTTAACTTTGATCGTGAGATGACAATAAATATCATCTAAATGTAAAAATAGTGGAAAAGAGCATGAACAATTAAATATACAAATTAGGCAATTAATTAGAAAAACACTAATATCAGAGAAATTACTAATATAATCGCACATCCCTCAAAAGAACTATATAAGCCAAAAGGGAGAAAATTTGTATTTTATATTACAAAGAAATATCCAAAAGTTAAATTGCGAACATGCAGAATCATTTAGGTTTTTACTTTAATAATTAAAACATTTACATTGTCCTTGGGGTCCAAACCCATCGGTTTCTCTTGATAAAACACCTATAAGTGTGGCTTTGATTTAGACCTGTTATTGATACTCTCATTCTCCATCAAGCCTGAAGGCTGCAGCTTTAATTATTTAGAGCGAAAGACAACCTGAACCTAACCCTGAGTATGTTGCCATTAATTGCTAGAGGACAAGAGTGTCAGGTTACACTGGTTTGTCAAAGCATGTGATATTATTTAGCACTTTCTAAAGCAGCATGGCACAGCCCTCTAGTAATAAACTTAGACATACTACCAGGTTACGCAGGTGAAGCACTGTACAAACACAGTCAGTACACAGTCATATGGCTTTCACTAGAATGGATACTGTAGATAAGCCAGTCAAATAAAACAGGAATAACTATACAGCTGTTTACAAGGGCCATGCTGCTTTTGCAATAGGAAATATTTAGGTATTTACTATGTCCACCAATCAAAATGTGTCAGCTGGTACTTTACTAGACTTGGAAGTACACTTGGAAGGTTTTAGTTTAGAATTGAAAACAATTTTCACAATAATAATTTTTTTGGGGGGAAATTAGATGTACCACCATTCAGACAAGCATTAGAGAAATATACTGTAGAATTACTTTAATGCATAATCTCTATTTGACCAAGAATATACACAATCCTTCATAGGTTTTGGGTCAGTAAATCTAATATATATTTATATATATATAGTTTAATTCAACACATTCAATTGATCAAAAATGACAGACATTTTTAATGTTACAAAAGATTTATATTTCAAATAAATGCTGTTCTTTTGAACTTTCTACATAGATAACAATAAGTAATCAGCATATTAGAATGATTTCTGAAGGATCATGTGACACTGAAGACTGGAGTAATGATGCTGAAAATTCAGCTTTGCCATGACAGGAATAAAGAATATTTTAAAGAAAAAATTTACCATATCAAATTGTAATAATATTTCACAATATGAAGGTTTTCACAG
>RJVU01027559.1:4803869-4831888 GCA_003731715.1 Anabarilius grahami | reverse complement strand
CATTATCAATTTTATTAAAGTTTAATATATTATTGTTTGGAATAAGTAAAGAGCAAACATGAAGAATACAGTAATATCACCCAGATATTATTACAAAGATTTGTTTTTTGTTTTTTAAATTTAGCAACAGACCAAGCACAAATTTTGAATTGGTCCAAACACCACAAACATTTATAAATGCATGATGAAGATATGAGATCGCAAAAAGATGAGGACTGAGAGTTACACAAAAGTATAAAGAGAAAGATCTACTCACAAAGTCATCCCCTGAATCTGCGCCCACAGAAGTGATGGACTCTTTGCTCATGGAGCGAGGGATGCGCCCTGAACGAGGGGCAGTGGCGGCTTCCTCTGCCAGCTTCTTCTTCAACTTTGCAAACATCTCCGTAGTGTAGATGTAGCCTATAGCCGTGTGTGTGAAGCGATGATTTCAATGACTCTCTGGGACGCTTTAGGGTCTTTGCAAAGCAGAACTGGTTATATCCACGACATACGCAGATCTCATTCTGGGGTTACTCTCTGCTGCTTTAACTCTGTGGAGACGATCACAACACTAGAATTACATTAGCAGAAGAAATTCACTTGGTCTAGTGGTCACACTAATACAATCAAAAAAGGCTTTTAACCAGCAGATACTTTTCTGAATAAAATGAGCCTGCTGTGCTTCTTATTAGTAAATTTCATAGTATACATAACTGTCTAGCATACATATATGCCGTTATACTAGACAGTGTATATACTCCTGTTTATATAGTTAGTGGAAGTGACATAAATGTCAAAAATAGTACTATACTTATACTGACACTCAACTAATGAATTTTTTAAAGCATATGCGTTGTTTTCAAGCAATACTGTAGAGTTAAATACACATATCAACTCATAAAACCAAATTCTGATGCGTTTCAATGATTTAGAATAGACTACATGACCAAAAAGACTCAATATTTACACTGCTTGATATGCTACATTGTAGTAAGCTAACCAGTGTCAGGTTTAATTATGACACGTAAGCTTGATGCCGAACCCATTTATCCATCACATGCTGCCACTGCATGCCAACATCTAAACACAACTGTCAAATAAAAAACGCAAAGCGGAGCAATAAGAGATAATTGTAAACAAAGCTAGCTAATGTTAGCTCTCGTGCATCTTCATTACTAAATCAACAGAACAGACAATCGTGAACCTACCGTGAAAACTCCATAAACTCTGAAAGAACTGGTGATTATTGTAATGGAAATGCACGTTTAACGCAAATATTTTTTCCAGGCGTTACATCTGTGTGTGCTGTTTTTGTCGGGGCTAGCAACTGGCTAACTAACTTCACCACGTAATCTTCAGTCACCAGAATCCTGATGACGTTCCAGGAACAACTTGGCGATTGTGCTCCGCGCTGATTGGACCACCACATGAGGGAGGCGTGGCTACAGGTTCGCGTGATTTCATGTCAAACGTGAGAGCTGTCATATACTCACAACAAGGCTCACAGTATAGTAAATTAGACGCATACAGTTATCAAAATGTATAATGAGACATTAATGTATGAATGTTTAGATGGTTTTGTAAGATATTAAAACAATAATTATTGATATAAATAATAAATCATTAATAATTATTGTATTGATTAAATATTACTTAATACGCATTGAGGTTGGAAGGAACAATGTTTTGTGATATTTTATTTTTTGTTAAATGCATAGTTTTATTTTTTCACAAAAAAACCCAATTAAGACCCCTGCTGTAAATCATAATGTTATGATAGCTTGTAGTTTCTTACTAAATATTACGTCATTACATTCCTATATAAAACATGTGGAATGTACAGGGGAATTATCAAAAACTCACTTAAAATGGATAATGAGAACTAAATATGAATTTACAGATTGACTCTTCATCTAAACACTGATAACAGCATTTCAAACAAACCTCAAATGACAGTAATAAACACAAGATGGGGAGACAATAAAATAAATAAAACATTATTATTATTATTTAACCTTTTAACTGTCACTGGGCCACCGATGGACCCACAGCCATTACATATTAAAACAGTAATATCCTATACTATACCTAAACTAATTTTGACAAACTATACATCATTTGAAAGCTTACAATCTCTACTTTTCATATTATCATACTCATAAGGCATGTTCAGACCTTTATTTTGAAATAGCGACGAACATGAAAAATCATGAAAGATTAATGAAACATGTTTGTTTTCATGCCAAGAGTTCAAAAGATTACATCCATTCAATTTGAGGAAAAATGGTCTGAAAATGTTTTTAATAGAAAAAAAATAAATGTATGATTGTGGCGGCGAGCTATAACCCACATACATGTTGTTTTTGTTTATTAGAGTAATTCATATCAAATTCTGCCAAACTTCCCATACAACTTCTATATAGGATGTCTACTTCATAAACTGTATGAAAATAATGGAAATATGGTTCAGATCACTCAAACCATAAATGGAAATGGAGCTTGGTTCTCATCTAGTGAAAAAGTTTGGTACAAACAAAATCTTACTGAAAGCTCATTTTTTGAGATATCAACCTAAAATTTGGAACACAACTTTTGGCTTCTACAACTTTTTTTCTGTCTATGTTCCAAAGTATTCTTGAATTACAACCAATTAAGTTTGGAAAGTGCATTTTCATGTCTATAAAATAAAGTGGGGGTGACCTGTTAACTTTGTGCATAATTTACAATGCCATTTGGGACTCTTTTAATTGTTTTATTGTAATAATCACAACCTGTCCCAATAACAATAACACCTTTCAGTTCTAAATATTTTAAAAACAAATAGGAGTTGTTTCAGTCGAGGACAGAAATATTTATACAATCCTTGAAGATGTTTGGAGAATCACTATTTTGACTATGTGTCCCTTAGTCAATTCCCAATAAAACATGTATATTGAATTTCAATAGTACTGTAGGCTATCCGTGTTTTATTACTTATCTAAAATCTAAAGCAAAAAAATCAATGCAAATCTATATATAAAAATGTAAATAGGTAACCTAATGACACATTAAGTGACAATATTTACATATCTAAATAGCCTCCCACTATCACCCCCAACCCACACTTTTTTGTTTTGTATTCTACCTTTTTTTTTTTTTTTTTTACCTTATTTAGTACATTTAAGATTTGTGTTAAGATATTGTGTGTCTCCACCTGTGCAATGTCACAGCTCACTGCCTGAGTGTTCATCCACACATGAGATGTCCATATGGATGTTGGCCTTCACATTGATGAGGTCTCAACACAGCAGGAATGTGGGCGAGATGTAAAGGAGGCTCTGTTTTAAAACTCTGTTTAGAATGCTGTCATTACAGTCCAGTAGAACAATTGCACTTCTCCATCTTGTATAGCTGGCTCAGGATAGTGTCACATGCACCACAGATGTTCCTCATTCTTTTGCACAACCAGAAGATGGTGCTGCTGATGATAATAACCTGACAGTGCTTGGAAACTGATACTGCAGGAAATCAATCCAGAGCTCCAAATACCACCACAATAAATACATAAATAAAAGATAGGATATAATAAATAAATGTCACAATATATATTACAATTAATTATATAAAACTCTAATAAAATAGAAAATAATGAAATTATTAAACTAGTCGTTGTTCAGCGTGGTGTATATAGAATCATTTTAGACAACCTTAGTTATAATGGCAATAATCCATGAATATAATTGCTCGCGCGGACGCAGAATGAAGTAGAATTGCGTGATAATGTAATTTTGAAAGTCGTTTGAAACGCGTTTTCTTAATTTTTTCTCCACGGCTGATTCAACAATAGGCTATAAAACGAAAATATTGTAATGATCGCCTGACCGCATGAACCAGCCAGCGAGGTTTCGATGCGCCTGGTTTTGACCAATCAGACGCCACACCGTCTGTCAAGCGAAGAGAAAAACCACACATCGCACTTCAGCGGTTATCTCACCCTGCATTCTGATTGGCCAGTACGTGTGCCACTCTAAAGCGCTTCGCTGCTACTACAGGTCGGTGCGCATCAAACACCTTGCAGTCGGTTCAGAGCCATTGAGAAAAAGGGGGTCTCTCTCGGATATGGTGGAGTAGGCTACATCGGGGCGGCTTGGAAACCACCTGGTTTGGAATAACCCGATGGAAATTGGAGGACGTTGGCATTGCGAAGTCCGTTTTGAGGAGGTTTTCATGGAGCGTTGAGATTATTATTATGTGGTGGCTTGCCTTAATGATGTTTACATCTCCGGCTTTCCCATTCATCGTGTTTGTGTGCATGGGGTTATCCGAGGCAGTTCATTCCTACGATGCGCTGCCGTTACTACTACGGAAATCTCGTACAATTGCCGAAGAGCATCAAGATACGAGCGCGAACGACTTTCCAGGGTACCGGCTCGGTATTGTCGCATTAACACCAGCGCCCACGATCGCGTCCGCCAGAAAACCGATAAATGTCGCCGCACCAGCAGCCACCATTAAACCACCAACAACGGACCCCACCGCCCCATCCCTGTCTAATCCCAGCTACATGGCCGCGTTTGATCGGAGGAAGCTCAGCTCTGTTGAAACGCAGATGAAAGACACGCAAATCTCTGATAATAGAGCAGACAGATCAGGCATCGTGCCCGATTTTAGCACAACCTCTGACAATTCTCAAGGTGAGTTCAAGCGGATAACGAAATAACTGAATAGAAATCACATTTATGACAACAAAAATGACGAGAATACTCTTATTAAGCATGTCATTTAGTAGCTATATCTAATCAGTGTGAACATCAGGCCTTTCCCTGCCTTCTGCTTCATAATCCTGTCCTGTACAAACATCATTCCTGCAGTCCGCCTCTGCCTCTCTCAATCTCTTCATTAGCAGTCACAGCCATGAGACATGATCTACTGATGAGGGGAGATCAACACCTCACTCCACCAGAGTATCTATCGTTCAATCTATCGTTCTATCCATCTATCGTTCTATCTATCTATCTATCTATCTATCTATCTATCTATCTATCTATCTATCTATCTATCTATCTATCTATCTATCTATCTATCTATCGTTCTATCGTTCTATCTATCTATCCTTCTATCTATCTATCTATCTATCTATCTATCTATCTATCTATCTATCTATCTATCTATCTATCTATCTATCTATCTATCATGTGTACATCTATCTATCATCCATCCATCCATCGTTCTATCTATTGTTTTATTGTTCTATCTATCTATCTATCTATCTATCTATCTATCTATCTATCTATCTATCTATCTATCTATCTATCTATCTATCTATCTATCTATCTATCGTTCTCTCTATCGTTCTATCTATCCATCCATCCATCCATCCATCTATCTTTCTATCGTTCTATCTATCATTTTCTCCATCCATCCATCCATCCATCCATCATATGTACATCTATCCATCCATCCATCCATCCATCCATCGTTTTATCATTCTATCTATCGTTTTATCATTCTATCGTTCTCTCCATCCTTCCATCCATCCATAAAGATCTGCCAAGTCTAAATCTGTCATTCCATCCATCTGAATGCATTGATTTAAAATACAACTTGACCTTTATTTTATTTACATATCATTATTATGTAACAGGCTCTTATGACGTTTAATGGGCCTATCCATTGATATAATATGGCAAATCATACTATAATGTGCCCGGGCTCTTTATTGATTGAACTGCAGGGTATTTGTCCTAGCTAGCCAGTTGTCTGTCTGTCCTGACTTAAACCCTTCATGATGGGATTCAGGAGCTGTGAGCTATATCAGTTAAAGGACATCATCAACCAGTATTTCCAGAATATCAGCCAGTATTTCCAGCTGGGATTGTTAACATTCTTAGTGGAATGGTTTCATTACTATGTTGCTAGTAGCTGTAGGAAAGAAGGACTGCAGATTGTGTGTATGTGTAGAAGAACCAGGTCACACTGTTAATGAGACTGAGGTCTACATAAATCTTGCATTTACATGGTCGTTTGGGTGCACCAATTGTTCATATGGAAATATCAATAGACTTGGCCTACTTTTCCATAATAATGCTAAATCCCCAAGACAACAAAACCGACAGTCACCACCAGAGCGCTGACAAAAGGGTCATTGACCCCACTGAGTTTACACTACATAGGCTTAGATGTTTGTAGATTTTTAGAAACTTATACCCACTTTCAAAAGAACAACAGGGGGACAAAGAAAAGCAGCTGGATCGCATACGGGTGTTTCTGCATAAGAACGTTTTGGCTAAATTTGCTTTCTTGCACTAATCTTCAACCACATTCCCAACCAAAATGCAAAGAAATGATACCAAACCAAATGAAAAAATACTAACATATTTCCAGATGAGTAAAAACAGGCAACATGTACCACAGATGTTTAACCCTTCTCTGCTTTGCCATTGTGATTAGACATACCACTGCTATTGTTCCTGATGGTGAGGTTATAATTGGGAGACAATGTCCACAAAAGCATGGGTTGTCTAAGCCTGCTGTTATTAGGACACAGGAAGTGCTAGGGGAGCCCTTCAGATAACAGAACCTCTGCAGGGTCAGAGAAAGTGGGCTGGAAATCGAGAGTGGACACTAAATGGAACTACTTTGATTTAGATTGATATATTTCACATCAATACAACAGGCATCTTGAAGAAAGGAGTCCAAAAATGTCCAGAAGGCATTTTTATTGTGAAGAGACTAGGGTTGGGCAAATTCAGAGTTTAAGAATTGACTCTCTTTCCATTCATGAATTAGAATTTTGAACTGAATTGGCCATGTAAATTGAATTTTGAACTGGAATTACATTGAGAGGAAGATACATTTACTGAATTGACATTCAAAGATTTTATTAGTCCAAAACAACAACAAAACAGTCCTGCTTCTCTTTGTGAAATACATAAAATAATTTCACCATGGTGTATTATTTTTTTTTTTAAAGAAATGCATTTAAATTAATTTTAAAATGTTAACTTTCTATAAGAAATTTAAATCGCATAACATAATCATTTCATTTATGAACTACCCATGTTATCATACACAAAACATATGGAGTATTTCCAGAAACAGATAATATACATACATATACATAGCCTATGCTATATGTTCTGTATATAATACTCCATATATTATGAAATACTCCATTTATTTTGTATATATTGTGTATATATTATCCATATATTGTGTATATTAACATACTGCTGCAATTAGTTTTCACAACTTAAAATTCAACATTAGAATAACTAATAATATGTTGTTTTAACTTAAAAAAGTAAGTTCTCATGCTGCCTTAACATTTTGAGTTTAATCAGCTTGGGTTTTTGAGCCACAAAAAAAACAAAAACAAACAAACAAACAAAAAAAACAGTAATATAACTAATTAGAATAACTAATAATATGTTGTTTTAACTTAAAAAAGTAAGTTCTCATGCTGCCTTAACATTTTGAGTTTATGGGTTTTTGAGTCACAAAAAAAACAAAACAAAAAAACACTAAATTTTAAGTTGTGATAACTAATTGCAACAAATTATTATTTTTTTTTTTACAGCTGTCATTTTAGTATCATTTATTTATACTATTATAGGCCTAGCATTAATATTTATAATTTTTAGTTTTTATTTGCTTTTGTCTTTATTATTTATTTTTAAAATATTTCTATTTAGCTTTTGTTTATTTTTTATTTCTATTTTAGTAATTTTATAATTTTAGTACTTCAACTCAGTTAGTTTCCAGGGCAACATTTCTAATTTTCAAGTTTTTTTTAAGTTTGTTTTTGATCTAGTATTTACATTTAATTTTATTTTAGCTGTATTGCAATCAATGAAAAAATGTTTTTTACTGTATGTAAATTAAGTTAATTTGTTTCCGGAAATACTCTATACTCTGTTTTGTGTATCAGTTCATACAGAAATATGAAATTATTATTGAAAATGACAATAAATTGTAATTCTTTTAATTTTATTCCAGTTTAATTTAAAAGGAATTCTTCTTAAAACAAAGGTGATCCACTTCTGAATGTTGCACAACCCTATAAAAGACATCTGTTTAGATGCATTTGCAGTAGTCAGAGCTTTCTTATGTATAGGACTTTAGCTAGAGGGGCATCTGAAATATTCTAATGGAAACAGATAAATCCTTTATGATGAGTATGATTTTAGAGGTGAGCGAGTTTGACCTACATGCTAGCAGCTGTGCATTAGATGGCCCAGTGAACTGTCTTTACCCCCTGACTCGAGTCTGTGTGCCCGAGCGGGATAAGTGCCGTTTCCACTGGAACTAATGGACAGAAGAATATGTTTGTTCTGAAATATGTGACTCTTTCACACTGAGACACCCTTGTTCTTTCTTTTGTTGTCTGACACTCAGTGTCTGTCTTGTCTTTTAGCTTCATATCTAACATCGAACGACCCCTAATATACAACGGCACCCTTCTTCACAGTAAACAAGTTCATGTTTAGTTCATGTTTTTATTTACTGATGGTTCATTATCATACGCCTGAGGTGAATGAAGCCACAACACATTTGCCTCACATCAAAGGTTCATCCTCTCAAGATGGTTCAGTTGTAATCATATTTAATATTATCATAATATTCTCATAAAGCGATGAGTCTGGTCGGCAGCCTCATTTACATGGATGTATGTATAATCTGTCAGACTGGGATGTGTAAGCTTCTTATCCGCACCCTCCACAGCCCCCCTCAGGAGCAGAAGGTGTTTTCGTACACACTCCACAGCTCTGTGTGTTTGAAGGTGTGTCTGTCGGTGCATACAAATGATGTTTTTTGCTTTCGGCAGGTGCCCCTCTGGGTGACCTACTGCAGTAAATCTGGTAAAATGGGGTCTTGGGGATGAAGGCATGAGAGATTCACAGAAAGATGTCTGGCTCTTAATGGAGTTCATTGATCTGAATCTTCAGTCATATGCATTAATGTGTACGATGAACATGCCATTGTTGATGTTATTGGTAACATTACATTGACGATGTTCTTTAATAGATGTGTCTGAGTGCATTGATTATTGTGTTGTTATATGTACACAACCGTTCAAAAGTGTGTGGACAGTAAGATTTTTTTTTATGCTTTTGAAAGAAGTCTCTTATGTTCACCAAGGCTGCATTTAGTTGATCAAAAATACAGTAAAAACAGTAATATTCTGAAATATCATTATCATTTAAAAATATATATATATTTTAAAGACCCCCTGTGGTGAAAATCAAGTTTTTAATGTTGTTGTTTATATGTATATGTGGTGTTTTTAATATGCTTCAAGACAAACCATTTGCAAATTCATATGTCAACACCATTGCTGAGTATTTTCTCCTTAAAACTGCAGTGAAAAAAAGACAGTTTCAAACCCACGGTTTGAAATCGCTGGTGTCCGTGACGTCACAAACTACCTTGTAACCAGTTACGTCAATGTGCCGGCAGGCTTTAGCATATCATTAACAGCGAACTAGCAGGGAAGTCTCGCAGGTTATCCTGGTACATTTTACTGTTGATATGAAAAATCATGTAGATTTAGCAATATGGTGGGTGTATGATATATATTACGATGTTATGATGAACTAAATGCCTTTCTCCACTGACGTTCTGAGTTATTCAAAGCGTTTGTAAGGATACTGATTGTTAGAAAGCAGCTGTCTGACTCTGACATGGTGAACGGGAACATGGTTAGTGTAACATTAGCAACACATTATTTGCTGTTTGAGTCAAGCAAAAGGCTAATCATATTAATTACCATTATGTGTCCGATGTTGTAAAGAGCGACACCATTGTTTACCTCAGTAAGTTGACTGAGTGGATCTCTGAGCTGGCGTAAGTGGAGGCGGAGTTAATTTGCATATTTATTGATCCACGTATATTAAATGAGGCAAGGGTGTAGAGATACATTCAAGCTATTTTAAAGGTGCCGTAGAACGTCTTTTTAAAAGATGTAATATAAGTCTAAGGTGTCCCCTGAATGTGTCTGTGAAGTTTCAGCTCAAAATACCCCATAGATTTTTTTTTATTCATTTTTTTAGGTTGCGGCCCCTTTAATTCTCGTGCTCCACGCCCCAAGAGCTCGCGCTTGCCTTAAACAGCATAAACAAAGTTCACACAGCTAATATAACCCTCAAAATGGATCTTTACAAAGTGTTCGTCATGCAACATGTCCAATCGTGTAAGTACAGTGTTTATTTGGATGTTTACATTTGATTCTGAATGAGTTTGATGGTGCTCCGTGGCTAAAGGTAACATTACACACTGTTGGAGAGATTTATAAAGAATGAGGTTGTGTTTATGAATTATACAGACTGCAAGTGTTTAAAAATGAAAATAACGACAGTCTTGTCTCCGTGAATACAGTAATAAACGATGGTAACTTTAACCACATTTAACAGTACATTAGCAACATGCTAACGAAACATTTAGAAAGACAATTTACAAATATCACAAAAAATATCATGATATCATGGATCATGTCAGTTATTATTGCTCCATCTGCCATTTTTCGCTGTTGTCCTTGCTTGCTTACCTAGTCTGATGATTCAGCTGTGCACATCCAGATGTTAATACTGGCTGCCCTTGTGTAATGAACACGGGCTGGTATATGCAAATATTGGGAGCATGCATAATAATGATCCCAACTGTTACGTAACAGTCGGTGTTATGTTGAGATTCGCCTGTTCTTCGGAGGTCTTTTAAACAAATGAGATTTATATAAAGAAGGAGGAAACAATGGAGTTTGAGACTCACTGTATGTCATTTCCATGTACTGAACTCTTGTTATTCAACTATGCCAAGGTAAATTCGATTTTTAATTCTAGGGCACCTTTAAGGCATGAAGAAGGTTTTTTCACAGGAAAAAAAAACATTTAAATATGTCATTTTGATGATCAAAGATGAGTTTTAAGGGATAAAATTATTGACTACAGGGGGATGTTAATAATGTGTAAGATATTATTAATTCTTGTGATGGCAAACTGAATATTCAGCATCATTACTCCAGTCTTCAGTCACATGATCCTTCAGAAATCATTCTAATATGCTGATTTGGTATTCAAGAAATATGTATTATTATTATCAGTGTTGAAAACAGTTGTGCTGCTTAATATTTTTGTGGAAAGCGTTTTTTTCATGATTCACTGATAAATAAACATTTAAAAAAAATGTTACAAAAAATTAAGTACAAGTGTTTGAAAACAATATCGTCTACATGTAAACAACAAAAATGCAAATTACATGCGTATTACATGTTTAGGGCCCTATCATACACCCGGTGCAATGCAGCGGCAGTTATCATTTTCTTGATTGTGTGCATAAAGATAAAAATGCTTTGGTGGAATCTGGCTTGTAGATGGTCTGCTTGCGCGCTTTAACCTCACACACGAGCAGATCCGTTTCCTCGCTAGAGAAGCGTTACATTTTTCCACTTGCAAATCCTGCCATGTAAATAGCGAATCCGCTATTTACATGGCAGGAAACGCAACTGGCTTTTAAAGGGAATGGGAAATGAGACTTTGATTGGTTTATTGCACATTACGCCCAAAACACACCCATTACTCATTAAGAGAATAGGAACAACCCTTTTAGACCGTGCGCCGGGCGCGCCGACCATCCAAAAGTGGATTCGGACATGCCGTGCACTTTAGACCATGCTCTTAGATTGTTAAAATAGGGCCCTTAGTGTCTATAGTGCATAATGTTTCTTTACAAAGTGACATCGCCAACTACTGGCCTGGCAGCAGAATACAGCGCTTTTAGTCATTTTCGTGGATCCGTGTGAATGGGGATCGTTTTCACAACGTTGTCATCTGTACCCTAAAAAAGCAAAGTAAAACTTTTCCATTTTTAGTACATTGTTGTCGTGTAAATACCCTAAAAGTTTTAATTTCTTTCAAAAAACAAACAAACAAAAAAACATAGTTATCACCTGTAAAAAAAAATGTACAAAAGAAAGAAAAGTCATACAGGTTTGGATCAACATTAGGGTGTTATGTCATTCTAAACCCATATGACTTAGGGGCTGTTTACACGACACTGTTTTCAACTAAAAATGTAAAACTTTTTATGTGTTTTGGCTGTTCATTTACATGACAACGGAACTGTAACTGTTCACCATGTACATGAGTTCATGAGTGAACAAATTGCTCTTTTGAGTTGGATCTTTTCAATGAATCAGTTGATTAGCTCATATGATTCTTGTGTTCACTCGATGATCCGGTTACAGTTCACTGGATTTTCATTAAATAAAACCTTACGTTTCAGTCTGTCCCTCACACAAAGCTCTCGAATCTCTTCAGAAGACTTGAAATATATTGCATGAATTGCACGGACACCTTTTGTGATGTTTTTATTGTGGTTTTGCTTCATTTTTGAAGCTTGAAACCTTTGCATGGAAACTAATTGCATGTAATTGGTGACCAAGCAAAATTCTCCTTTTGTGTTTCATGGAAAAAAATCAGCATTTAGAACAACATGACGGGAATGATGACAGAATTTTAAATTTTGGATTAACTAGTCCTTTAACACCTCGCCTGGCTTTGATTTCTGTCCCCTGAACTAAATGACCACCAAAGGGAATAAGCCGTTCCCTCTAAGGGATAAAAAGGTTGCTTTGGGTATACACAGATGAACAAAGGCTGATGAATAAAAACATGTACTACATGAAAGATGGATTCAAATGTGCTCTTTCAGATTTACATTTTTTTTAAATACAGCCCTCTTTGCTTTTTAGATCAAACACATGATCATTAGCAAACAGAATCGGTGTCCTAGTAAGTTATCACATACTCGAGACAGAGCTGTGGTGCTCATGAGGGAAAAGCAGGTTCAATCAAATCAGGCTCCCTAGTAGTGATAAGAAAGGAACATTTACAACCAACTATATTGAATTCTAAGCCTAATCGCAGCTGGACTCAACATACAGATGTTGCTGATCAACTCAACAATGCTGAGACAAATAGTTTCCAGACTAAATTCAGATCAATATATAAATATTACAGCAACATAGCTGGAAAATCCTCTTCGATTTGATCACAGTTGGTATAGATTTGCAATTACACAAGCTTCACTTGTTCCCCTGAGCAGGCAATTGCTGCCATGTTGGAATATAATGTCACTGAATTGCCTTAAGAGGTTGTGTTCTACATCCTCTCCTCCATACTAAAGATCTGCACTCTCTCAGTCTAATATCAACTTAATGAGCTATCAAAGAATCAGGCTGGAGGGAGTCATTCATTACAGCTGGCAGAGATCAGCAAGATGGAGTAAAGTGATGCGTAGCAGACTTGAACTTGAAGGAGAAATTTACTACAGAGCAGGATTGCTGCATTAACAGGGCTTTATTATTTGAATGCTCTACAGGTGACAGTTTATCATGGTTTCTCCGTTAGTTGCCGTTTTTTAAACCAGAGTTGTGTTTACCCTAAGCGGGCACTTGGAAAAATCTCACTTTGTCAAACCTACACTGCAAAAAATAGTAACTTGTAATTGTTATCGTATGGAGCTACTTCAACCTGATCTAACCCTAAATTTGTTGTTGTTGTAACCTGATATATTTAAGTTGATTCAGTTGATATTTTTGACTTGAATAATATTAAGTAAGTTAGATGTTATCACATGAAGCACATGTTTAGGCTAACATTTATTTCAGTCCATAAAACCAACCAGATCTAATGAGAAAACTGAACTATTTGACATTTTAGTGAATATAGGAATAATTTGAGTCTTATGATAACATACAATTTTCATATTCACCACCAATTTACCATGTAAAATAGTGAGAATTGCCATGAGAGTGTACAAAACAGAAAAAAAATATAACTAATCATGACTTATGTAATATATTTATATCTGTTCACTTTTAAGGAAATGAAAAATATTTCCAATGAAAAGTTTGTAAAAGAATTTATGACATACATTGCAGAATATGTTTTTACATGTCTTTAATAATATTAGTATTTTTAAGTTATGTCATAGTTTGAGCACATTTCTGGTTTGATGTTAATTAATTAAGTGATTCTTGAGCCTTATTCAAGGGTCTTTGGGGGTTTTCTGGAAAAAAGCTTTCTTAAACCAATAAGATATTAGGGAGAGCAGATATACACTCTTATTAATAATTGTTCCAAAAGGTTTTTTTTTTCACAGTGATGCCATAGAAGAACCATTTTGTGTTCTTTGTGAAGAATATTTTAATAATCTAAAGAAACCTTTATTTTTTAGAGTGTGCGGCGTGAGTTTGTCTGTATTTTTATATCAATATTTGATGATCTTAACATTGCCCCTCTTTGGTTGTCAAATATTCATAAGGAATGCTTTGTCTGTCTCCTCTGAAGAGCTGGTGTGTAACTGCAGCGGTGAAGGAGTGTCGGACCCTGATGAGTGCGACCGTGAGACGGGTCAGTGTGACTGTATGCCGGGTTACACTGGGCTGCAGTGTGAAGAGTGTGAGGAAGATCACTTCACCAACGGCACCATCGGCTGCCTGCCCTGCGCATGTGACACCTTCGGTGCGGACAGCTCAAGCTGTGACAGGTAAGAGGCATTGTGGAACATTAAATTCAGTTTTCACTGTTCAAAAGTTTGGGGCCTATAAGATTTTTTTTATCATTTTTAATGTTTCCCCAAGGTGGCATTCATTTGATCAAAAATACTGTAAAACAGTACTACTGTGAAACAATTCAAAATAATGGTTTTCTATTTAAAAAAAAAAAAAAATGTAATTTATATCTTTGATGACTGAATTTTTAGCAGCCATTACTCAAGTCTGCAGTGTCCTACAGAAACAATGTGTCAAGAAACATTTCTTCTTATTATCAGTGTTGAAAACAGTTGTGCTGCTTCATATTTTTGTGTAGACCGTGATACAGTTGTTTCAGTAATCTTTAATGAATAGAAAGTTCATAAGAACATCATTTATGTGAAATAGAAATCATTTATAACATTATTAATGTCTTTAGGGGTGTTACAATATACTGTGTCAAAATATATCACAATACAAAAATGCAAAAATATTTATCATGGATAGCAACAATATGTGCCGTGTACAGTTTACCCAAAATAAAAGTTTAGAGTGATTTAATTTAACATCAGATATGGTAATGGAACATCAAATATGGAAACAAACATAGAAGGTTACACATATGAGCTTCCAAGTTTATTAATTATTATTAATAAATTAAAAACAGAATACATGATTTAATAAAAAAAGATATTTAAAACTTTTAAAATGTGCAAGCATATGTGTAAAACATCATTTTTTATAATTTTTTTAGCTAAGCAGAACCATGAATTTCTTTTCTGGTGTCACCATTGCCTTGTGCATGGAAGACAAGGTCAAAGTTCAAACCTATTCAGGTCCACCCCTGATGTAATGACAAATTTAGCATTTTAATGAACAGTACTTTTTGTTTACTCTTCACGATGCATGTTAGATGTAATAATTTTTTTAAAATGTACTATTTTAACTGCATTTTCGCTTTGTTCAAAGACAAGTATCATGAGAGTATATCGTGAGACCAGTATCGTACCAAATCATGACATATATATTGTTACACCCCCACTTTACTGTCACTTTTGATCAATTTAATGCATTCTTACTGAATAAAAGTTATTATTATTTTTTTAAACTTTTGAATAGTTGTTTATATAATTTAAATATAACTAAAACGTACTACACACAGGGTATCTGCTCAACTAATAATAAATATGTATGAAATTATATTGTTGTCTTAACAATTTTCATACAACTTCCATTTCTCCCAGTTGCTTTTAAATAATTTATTTTTAAGCCTTAACTTATGAATCAGTTTCCCCTACAGTATAATTATTTTAGAGTTTGTCCATTGTCCATTTGAAACAGAAACATATACACAACAACTTTTGACACTTCTGTTGTTTTTATACAGTTGTGGCCAGAATTATTGGCACCCTTCATAAATATGATCAAAGATGACTCTAAAAATAAATCTGCATTGTTTATCCTTTTGATCTTTAATTTATAAAATTAGCAAACATCTAACCTTTCATTGAAGGAAAAGAATTGAAAGTGGGGGGAAAATAACATTAAGAAATAAATGTTTTTCTCCAAAACACGTTGACCACAATTATTGGCACCCTTTTATTCAATTCTTTTTGCAACCTCCTTTTGGCAAGATAACAGCTCTGAGTCTTCTTCTATAATGCCTGATGAGCTTCTTCTCTTCAGTTCCCTCCACTCATTTTCTTTAGGGTTCAGGTCAGGGGACTGGGATGGCCATGTCAGAAGCTTCATTTTGTGCTCAGTGACACATTTTTGTGCTGGTTTTGATGTTTGTTTTGGATCATTGTCCCGACGGATGATCCAACCACAGCCCATTATAAGATTTCTAGCAGAAGCGGTCAGGTTTTGATTTTTTTATCTGTTGGTATTTGATAGAATCCATGATGCCATGTATCTAAACAAGATGTTCAGGACCTCCAGCACAAAAATAGGCCCACAACATTAAAGATCCAGCAGTATATTTAATTGTGGGCATGGGGCACTTTTTATTCATGTGTGCACCAAACCCATCTGGTGGGTTTGCTGCCAAAAAGCTCTTCTTTTAGTTTCATCTGACCATAGAAGCCGGTCCCGTTTGAAGTTCCAGTCTTGTCTGACAACTGAATATGCTGGAGATTGTTTCTGGATGTGAGCAGAGGATTTTCCTTGAAACCCTCCCAAACAACTTGTGGGAATGTAGGTGCTTTTGATCATTTTTTTAGGCTTTCCAAGATTCAAGACTCAACTAATCTCTGCAATTCTTCAGCTGTGATCCTTGGAGAGTCTTTGGCCGCTCAAACTTTCCTCCTCACCGTGCATTAGGACGATTTAGACACACGTCCTCTTCCAGGCAGATTTGTAACATCTTTAGTTGATTGGAACTTCTTAATTATTGCCCTGATAGTGGAAATGGGGATTTTCAATGCTTTAGGTATTTTCTTACAGCCACTTTCTATTTTGTGAAGCTCAACAATCTTTTGCTGCACATCAGAACTATATTCTTTGTTTTTCTCATTGTGATGAATGATTAAGGGAATTTGGCCTTTTGTGTTTCCTCATGTTTATACTCCTGTGGAACAGGAAGTCATGGCAGGACAATTTCATGTTCATGATCACCTTGGTGGGGTAAATTTTTTAAAATATGAATGGGAATATACTTCAGAGATATTTTACTCATAAAAAATTCTAGGGGTGCCAATAATTGTGGCCAACGTGTTTTGGAGAAAAACATTTATTTCTTAATGTTATTTTCCCCCCACTTTCAATTCTTTTCCTTCAATGAAAGGTTAGATTTTTGCTAATTTTATAAATTAAAGATCAAAAGGATAAACAATGCAGATTTATTTTTAGAGTCATCTTTGATCATATTTATGAAGGGTGCCAATAATTCTGGCCACAACTGTATAAAGCTAATATATATATATATTTTTTTACTATATTTATGAATCGTTTTTACCTTTAAGAATGTTCCCAGATATCCCAAGAGGCAGGGTTTTGTCAGATTTAGTTAATTTTATCCCTAAAGTATATAAGTAAACCGATAATCAAGCAGATTATTCTCTCAAAACCTTGAGGACATATCAGTTTCCTGTTGGCATATTTATCCTGTGCTTTAATTGTTTAGAAGGTTTACAGTGAGACATGCTGAGTATTGCCAGTTTGAGCCTAATTAAATGACATTCCCTGCAGGGAGCAGATTGTTGTGGTCCCGGCTTTGTTTTGGGATGAGGCCGTAAAGTAATTGGCTTTTAGAGCCCGTAACCATGATTCCATAATCAGGATTAAGGCTAAATTTGGACATTTCTTTAAGGACAAATGTATAGTTTTCTTTGCTATTTTGAGAGTATTTTCAGCAGACTGCTCAAGTAATGTCAGTTTTGAACTGCAGCATTTCAGATGCTAATTCAGCCTCACATTATATGAAGGTCAAAATTTATGATCTGTTATATACCTTCTCAAAACCCACCCAAGCATTGAGTTTATATCTAGCTATAAGTCAGTCATTATTCAGGTAGACCACCATATTTTTATTCAGCAATAAAGCTTTGATGTTGTGCAATCTTTGTAATGAAGCTTCTAATAATAATTCTAATTATACTGTACTTGGAAGGCTACAGTTTTATCTGTGAAACCATTGGTCTGCAAAGGTTGGTCTCCTGCTGTGTTCATACCTCAAGAGCTCCTCAGGGAAATTATTGTAGCCAATATGAATCCATTGCATATTATGAATTCTTTTATTAGCATAGCCTAATGGTCGAATCAAAACCAACCTTCCAAGACTTTTTTGTTCTTAAAAGAGATTAGCTTACCGTTGAAAGGCATAGTGTTTAAGTTAATATGCATCTAAAACGGCATGTGTGATGTACACAAATTGCAAATTTTCCAGAGGAGAGAATGTATATGATTATTGTGATCTTACAGCGGTGATTGCAGTTCTGCTTCAGAACAGATGTATTTCATGACTTGATTTGCAATGTGCATACTGCATGCTTTATATCCCTGTCAACTGTGTGTTTTTGTGCGCATCTGACTTTGTTGATGCAATATTTAGTGTGGGAGGTAAAATGTCAGTTCTACATTCCCATTATAGGCACTTCATTTCACCACATTGGCTCTTGGGATTATATTTATTTCTTTTTTCAAAATTTTAACATTTCTAAATTAATAATGACATCCCTTTACCATCCCTTTTGAAAAAAAAATACACTTAAGCATACTTAAAAAGAATATACTCAAGTGTGAACCAAATGTAATGTTTTTGGATACTTATTTACATTTTAATTGCAATTAAATAAAAATCTGTGATAGTTTAAATTTATTTTAATGCAATTAGCTGAAACAAACCTCTTTCGGAAGCTCAAATGTGCTGCGTAACACACAAGAATAAACCTCAGTGGTTACGCAGCACGTTTAAACTTCCGGAAGAGGTTTGTTCTTGTGCGTCATTCAGATTCGGTTGAGCTTCTGCAGAGTTTTTCCTGCCTCAAAATGAGGCAGAGGTTGTAAATTCCTTGGGGGTCCGGGGGCAATTTTGTACATTTTAAAGATAAATTCATTAATCTGGTGCACTTTGAGAGCTCCAAATAAAGAGCTCCAACCCATGTTCAGTGTGCAAATTGAACAAAGAAAAAAGTCTGTGCATTGACTGAATAAAAATAAATTATCCACCCGCTAACTGCCCGATGATATTCTGTGATTTTGATATCCGCACCTGATCATCACATTACAATTATTCAAATTCTCAGTGTTAAGCATGATGATATGGTAACATATCACACCAAAGTAGGTTGCTTATAAATTAAAATGTATTTTTAAAAAAAAGTTCTTCTTTGGCTAAATTACATTTCCTTAATAGCCTAAACACAGGCTTTACTCCCTTCAAACTTAAAGTTTCATTACATCATTGTTGGAAAACACTCTTATCAGAATAATTTCTTTTAGTTTTTCGTTTAATTTAATTTGACGGAGGCGGTCGCCTCGTAATTCTCTATGCAGGAAAAAACCCTGTTCTGTTTATGTTCGCTCATCAATTTTTACATGCGAGTAAAAGCCTAAATTAAAACTGTTCGTCATAACAAGCGATTGATTCTCTTCAGAAAATTTGGACTAAACCACTCGATTCATATGGATTAGTTTATCTCTTTATGAAGTTTTTGAAGCGTCAAAATGGTAGTTGCAAAGGCAGTCAATGGAAATAAATCTGACAGCATTCTGTCATCAAAAAGATCTTCATTTGTGTTCTGAAGATGAACGAAAAGTTTACGGGTTTGGAGCAATATGAGGGTGAGTGATTAATGACAATTTTCATTTTGGGGTGAACTACCCCTTTAAGTAGGACTTAAGTACATCTTTATTTCTAATTTAATTATTACTCTATTGTCTTGTGTACCACTGAATGTACTGACAAGTATTTATGGAAAACTAAAATATACACATTTGTAATGATGAAGTTGCAATTTAGTACATTCATTTTATGTTGAAATGTAATAACAAAACAAAAACACACTAATATTATAATCATCTGATTTACATGCACTTCAGTATGTTTGTCAACACATCAAAACAAGCGTACTTCTTTAAGCCACAACAAAAATTATTAAAACAGCATAATTTCATATATACTTTAAAGTAAAACTTATAATTTCACATTATAAGGGTTGAGTTATATCAACACTAGGGCTGTTCAGCCAATAAAATGAAAGGGATAGCTCACCGAAATATGAAAATTATCCCATGATTTCCTCACCCTCAAGCCATCCTAGGTGTACATGACTATCTTCTTTCTGACAAACACAATCGGAGATATATTTAAAATTATCCTGGCTCTACAAAGCTTTATAATAGTAGTGAACGGGGGGGCCTGTTTTGAAGCCCCCCAAAAATGCATCCATCCATCATAAAAGTAATCCATACGACTCATGGGGGTTAATAAAGGCAATGCATTTTTGTAAGAAAAATATCCATATTTAAAACTTTATAAATTCAAATAACTAGCTTCCGGTGGACGACCGCACACATTCTGCATAAGTCGACTTGCGCCAAATGCCTCTCGCGGTTCAAACAAATAGGGCTGTGCAACAAACTCAAGCTCCTCTTCTCTCATATCAAAATCCTTCTGCATTTCTGTTTAAAAATGATCGTTTTAGACTTCTAATTCACGCTTCTGTATCCATCATTGTGTCATACGTCGGGTCAGAGGTTGCTCAATCGCCGCAAATCGATGCGTACGGCTGTCTGCCAGAAGCTAGTTATTATGCTTTTAATTTGAATTCATATGCCCTGGTAATTAAAATAACTCCAAAACCCATCTCACTTGAAATGACATCTCTTCTCTTCTCTGATGACATGTTTACATCCTGTCACTCACATGACATCACAGCAATATCAAACCACAATGATCAGCCATCTAATCAAATCCAGATTGACAAAATCAAGTCCCACTCTATGTTTTTTCTTGTTTGAGAAGCCGTTTCTCCCGTAATAGGGAAGAAAAGACTATCTATGCCAACTTTAAAGGACTGGAACTAGTGCTGTGCGGTTTAAATAAGTCAGTAAAGTATAATGCAAGTAAAGGTTTTAGTATCTGCACAACTTCAGTTGCTTAGAAACCAGACTGAATTCTACCCCCTTCAGGAAAACATCTAAGCCTTTCACTTTAAAAGCATCAGGCGAGGTTTAGAGCACCCCAGTTCCACGGTTGTCATGGTTGTGAAGGATGCAGACAGAAGAATGATGCTGGCATCTCCATGGCAGCAGAGCGAGAGAGAGAGAGGGAAGAGGGGGTCCAGTCGTTGTGTAACACTGACCTAGTTAATATGCAGCTGATCTGCCCCAGGGTCTCTGAAACATTAATGAGGTTTCTGCTACTGCTGCCTGCTCAACGCAGTCTCTCTCTCTGAAAACACACCCGTACACACACACCAACAACCAATCCAAATGATTAAGGAAGCCCCTGGTTATGTTATTATGACATATTATGTGTCAAGCCGGCTGCATTAGTGTGTGCTTTGGCTAAAATCTGGCTGTGCTGCCTGATGCTGATCGATTTTTGTTTTAAAGAGTTTTTATTTGATCAAACACCATATTGGTGTGTGTATTATAAGGGTTTCTATTGAAACAAGCACAGTCACTGACAAGTGATTACATCATTTTAATAATAAAAAAAAAAGCCTCGTTATATTATCTATTTAATTTTAAATTTAATTTTTCATTAATTCATAGTATGATCCTATGTAAACATTACTTGAAATGTTTTAGAACTCAAATAAGTAAATTTGGCTTTCAAATTATATTTATATAAAAACATTACCGTTTGTGTATATATATATATATATATATATATATCACACACACACACACTCTCACACACACACATACACACATAACTATTCAAACATTTGGGTTCGGTAAGATTTTTATGTTTTTTTTCTCTTATGCTCACCAAGGCTGCATTTATTTGAGCAAAAATACAGTAAAACTGTAGCATTTTAAAGTATTATTACGATTTAAAATAACTTTTTTTTAATATGATTTAAAAATTTTGTCAGAGTTTTCAAATTTTCATTTGAAGTTTTCAAATGTCAGAGCTGAATTTTCAGCATCATTACTCCAGTCTTCAGTGTCACATGATCCTTCAGAATCATTCTAATATGCTGATTTGGTGCTAAAGAAACATTTCTTATTATTGTCAATGTTGAAAAGTTGTGCTGCTTAATATTTTTGTGGAAACTGATTGACATTTTTTTCAAGATTATTTGAAAAGAAAAGGAAATTTATTTGAAATAGAAATATTTTGTAACATTATAAATGTATTTACGTTCACTTTTGATCAATTTAATGCATCTTTACTGAATAAAAACATTAATTTATCTTAAAAAAAAACTCAGCTTTTGAATGGTAGTTGTACCACTGTTCGTAAATACGGGAAGAAGGACCGGCGAACATTCAACATAACTTTAATATAAAATAAACAAAGAACAAAACGAAAGTAATGCCGGCAGACCCTCGTGGACGTCTGCCGGCCACACAAACATAATAAAACATAAAATAATATCCAGGCCTGGTCCTCTCTCGTCCTTGCTCCCGGAGCTCCTCCGTGAGAGACTCAAGGCCGGTGCGCCTCGCAGGTGGAGCTCGTTATCTCTCGCGTCACCGGCCACGCGCCGTTCCCTCACGGCTCTCGCCCGCCCTGCTCGCCACAGTAGTATAATTAAAAAATATTCAATTAAATTAATAACTCAAAATCTTAACTTGAGGCTGCGTGGAGTCCTTGCACAGCACTTTCATTTAGTTATACACTTGGTCGACTTACAATTTAAATGAAAATGATATCTTAATCACAGATCTGAGTTAAGTCTACTGCAGATTTGTTAGCTTGTTGACAGTGTAACACTTGACTGAAATGTTTATTGTGAAATATCATGTGACGGTGTATCATATTACAAATGACCTGTCGATACTATAATGCCATGTTCACACAGCTGAGATGGTGCTAATGGCTGGGCAGGTTTATTTCCAGTATTACGAGTATTTTTACTGATATTATGACAACAAATAACCAACATCTTTCGCCAGCCTGGGTTTTAGCAGCCTGCTTTGTAGAATACAGCCTTTTCAAAGTTGAATTTATCAGCTTTTCCTAATACATAATAGTGTGTTTCTACCCATCCACAGGCATGGCTTTTTTAAGGCTAAATTTGTTGCTGTAGAACGGGGTTGGATGCATTTAGATAAGCATCATGATGCTAACAGCTACAAAACGCCGCCCTGTTTGGTGTTTACACAAATGCTAAATGTGTCACCCTAATGAATGGTTCTGTTCAACAGCTGGCTTTAGAGAGCCCACAGACACAGACGAGGGGTCTGTCTGCTAATGAATGTGAATGCAGGGGAAGGGCGTGAGACAGGGTGTGATTGATCATTATCTGACCTTGATAATCACTGTTTGTGTGTGATACAGTATATGTGTGTGTGTTTAGGAAACAGACATCTTTATATGCTCTCACTGACTCATTTTTTGAATCCGTAGTGTTTTTAGGAAGGACAGATGTTTGTGTATTGCATCCGCCACAAAAGCCCTTTTCTCCGGTTGTATTAAAGGTGTTAACAGGCGATCTTTCTCTCTGTCTTGATCTCCCTCGCTCTTTCTTTGGAGATTATGATTGATAGGTCATATATGTCACACCTCACTCTCATTCCCCAGAATGCTCTGGGTGCCGAGCGATCGCCATGGCAACCTGTCTACTGGCCCGTGCGCACGCACCCACCCACACGCTCTCCCACAGCAAGTGCAAATGTATCTACTAACACCCTACAAATGTTAAAAGGATGCGTGTTAGGTAACAATGCAGAGGTGCTTTTTTTAACATACATATATATTGTGGTGGCAACACTTTAGGAAGATGTGAGGAAGTGTTACACCATTTCCAGTGAATGGGAAATGCAGCAACTTGATATAGACCATATTCACATCAAATGAAAACAAGGGAAAGGAGAATCTCGTGAGGAAATGTCTGGGTTATATTTCACCACAAAATGAAGAGAAAATATAAGATATAAAATATAAAGAAAATGAAGTAACATTATTTTTGAAGACAATCAGGCAATTTTTACACATTAAGTTCTTATTACTGTATTACAAACATATACTACACGGATATGTATATGTATACACACACACACACACACATATATATATATATATATATATACACACACATATTTGTAAACAAACTTTTATCTTAGATGCGATTTAATCGCAATTAAATGATTTGACTAATATACAGTCAAACCAAAAATTATTCAGACATTTTTTATATTTTTTATATATTTTTACTAGTGGGTGCAGGACACTATAGTTCATTTATGTAAGTGAGGATAGCAAAATAAAGTAAACTGTGACATATTAGACCCAAAATTCTTCATACAGTGGACTACCAGTAAAATTGATAAAAATTTGGAACCAAAAATGATTCAGACACTTTGACCTGACCTTGTTTTGCTTAAGTGTTATCTGACATAATTAAGATTTTTAGTCATAGTTTAACTCTGAGATCTTGTCATATTTTATTACCATTTTTTTAAACTATAGTGAATAAACTGTATTAATGAATAAAATGTTCAAGGTGTCTGAATAAATTTTGGTTTGACTGTGTGTGTGTGTATATATATATATATATATATTTATATAAAGTGTCACAATTTCCATATTTTATATCGACAGTAGGTCTGTAAATGTGTGTGGATGGTGATGATGACACTGATGATGTTGTTCCTGCCCCTATTTTTAGGACCATTCATCTATAGCTTTTTGTTATTTTAATGACAGTTACTCACATTTCCCTTTAAAACTGTATTACAAAAAAGTGCATAATTACATACACCCTCAATTACACCCTCTTTCTGGCTCTTTCAAAATCTCCTTACTTTCTGTCAGATCTCCTTTTTTATTTTTGGGTCTAAGCGTCAGCTCTTTTATCGTGGCTGTTGTTGTTTTTCTGGGGTCTCCAGTGTTGAGATCCTGTCAGCATGGCTGAGCGCTTTAAGCTTGTCCCATGGGTGTCATTGTTGCCCCCCTCTCATCTATCACTCGCTCCACTCATACACAGGAACCAATCACAAAACCCCTGGAAGCCCCACCTCGCCTCAACCTTCACCCCAGACCTGACTCAACAGCCCTGGGGTGCGAGTATGAGTGTTATTGTAGGGATATGGAGGAGTGTTTATGTGTATGGGGAGTCGACTAATGACTGTATTGAAAGAGTAAGGGCCAAAGCATCCATTAAATAACAAGATAATCAGCAAAATTAGTAAATAAAGAGTGATAAGCACAAGGGGTCATTAGTGGGCTTGCTAAGACAAGCATCACTATTGCTATTCCTTATATGTTGGGTTTGGGATTTGAACCAAGGAGGTCTATAATACCTGGATATAGCTATATGTTAGCATTCCCATTCATCTCAATGGCAGTTTCTTTGTGGGCACAGTACCCCTGGGAAATACAATTTTAAAGTCCCCCTGTAGTCAATAATTGTATCCTTTTTAAACTCCGTTTTTTTTTTCATGCCTTAGCAAGGACACAGAACACCTTAGCAACTACATAGCAAACATGTTAAAAGCTAATCAGAACACCTTAGCAGCTACTTGAAAATCACCTAGCAATGCCCTAGCAACCACCCAGGACATCATAGCAACTACCTAGTAACCACCCAGAACATCCTAGCAATGCCCTAACAACCACACAGAGCACCTTAGAAATTACATAGCAAACATGTTAAAAGCCAATCAGAACACCTTAGCAGCTACTTAAAAAAATCACCTAGCAATGCCCTAGCAACCACCCAGGACATCATAGCAACTACCTAGTAACCACCCAGAACATCCTAGCAATGCCCTAACAACCACACAGAGCACCTTAGAAATTACATAGCAAACATGTTAAAAGCCAATCAGAACACCTTAGCAGCTACTTGAAAATCACCTAGCAATGCCCTAGCAACCACCCAGGACATCATAGCAACTACCTAGTAACCACCCAGAACATCCTAGCTATGCCCTAACAACCACACAGAACACCTTAGCAACTACAAAACAAACATGTTAAAAGCCAATCAGAACACTTAAGTAGCTACTTGACAATCACCTAGCAATGCCCTAGCAACTACCCAGACCATCATATCAACTACCTAGTAACCACCCAGAACATCCTAGCATCGCCCTAACAACCACACAGAACACCTTAGAAACTACAGAGCAAACATGGTGAAAGCCAATCAGAACACATTAGCAGCTAGTTGACAATTACCTAGAAATGCCCTAGCAACTACCTTGTAACCACCCAGAACACCCTAGCAACCACACAGAGCACCTTAGAAACTACATAGCAAACATGGTGTAAGCCAATCAGAACACCTTAACAGCTACTTGACAATTACCTAGAAATGCCCTAGCAGCTACCTAGTAACCACCCATCACACCCTAGCAACGCCCTAACAACCACACAGCAGCTTAAAAAGCAACTTAACAGCCACTTGGCAATTGATTAGCAATGCAACACAACTGCATAACATCACACTAATTGCCTTAGCTTTTCAAGCACCAATCACATTTTCTTCAGAAAATGTAAAACTAGATTTATTATGAAGGCAGTGATATTAGTGGTTGTGTGATTTTGGTTCCACATAAATAGATGAACTATAAGTGGATCGTTCTCTGTGAGATTTTGATTTACTCTGTTTGGTTCTGTGATTTCCTACATATGTAACACTTCCAACAGCTTCTGTAGTTTCAGTAACCAGACTATTGTTGTTTTGGGTTGACAACTTAACAGGCATATTGAAATTAAACACAAGTGTGTGAGAGAGAGACAGAGGGATTCCTGGAATCAGGTCTGAAGCAGCAGATGGTTTCAAATGTGGTCTGGGCCACAGGTCCCTAATGTGTACCCACATGTAGAAATGGTGGAATTAAAAATGAAAGGTCTAGACTGCTTTACAGTGTGCGTGACTGCATTTTAGACCAGGATTGTTAGCTGTCTGGGGCAAAACCATTTGTGTGTGATAAGATACCACAGAAACTGGATGCACAAAGAGGATGTTGGGAGTTGGAGCTATATAGTTGTCTGTATAACAGGCAACATTTCCAGACTGCCAGTGTCAAGCAGAGATTTCGATTTGTTCATGTGTGTTTTCTGTGTTTTCTCTCTTGCAGTTCAGGTATGTGTACATGTAAGAAAGGAGTATACGGGCCCAAGTGTGACGACTGCCACCCTGGATTCTTCCACTTCAGCAGCACAGGATGCCAACTGTGCCAATGCAACAACCACTCCACCTACTGCCACCCTCAGTCAGGTCAGTCCAGCACACTTTTATCATCATTTAAAGTCTCAACATTGAATTTTGAGTTGGGGAAAAGGAATTATATCCAGAAGTTTATCCACCACAAAGCCAGTTAAAATCAATTCATTAGTGAGTTGAGCTGGCCTGGTTCTCGTGTTCAACTCACTGCAGGTGAAGATGAATAACTTAAATTTAATTCTGTTTATCACAAAACTATTGTTTTTCTTCAGAAAACATGGAATATTACTTAAAACAAATTAGAATAATGTGAAGATGGATGAATAAATTTTTTTGAACTATATCTTTGGTGAAAATGAGAATAATTCTGAGATTGAGCATAAATCAATCTATTCTGGGAACTATTTGTCATTTTAAGAAAAGAAGTCTATAGCCTACTTTCTTGAAAATGACAAATAATATTACCCAAAATGCATAGTTTTTTTACGGTATATTACTGTTTCAATGGAAAACGGTATTTTACTGTGTACATTTTTTTTTTTTTACAGTTATTTTTGAAGTGTACATATTTTTTAGATAGACTAATCTTGCAATTCATCAAAAAATAAATGTATTGATAAAACAAAACACATTAATACACTAATATAATTACACTATATGCAAATGTTTATCAAAATAAAGATATACAAATATTAGACTTATATGAGCATAATATTTATCACAACCGCTTT
>RJVU01027559.1:4768066-4797520 GCA_003731715.1 Anabarilius grahami | reverse complement strand
CAGCTACGTTGTGTGTATGTGTGTGTGTGTGTGTGTGTGTGTGTGTCTCTCTCTCTCTGTGTTGAACACTCCAAGTAAGTTTTAATTTTGGTTTCTTCATAATCCACTTAAAAAACACATCATGGCAATTTTTGGACATGGTACTATGGTAATAATATGGTACCTTGGAGTAATAAAAACCATGAATATGGTAATAATTAAGTACCATAGTAAACATCAAAGTATCATAGTGTTACCATTACTTTAGTATGAAACCAGATCGCTGCTCAGTTGATTCTCAGTTTAATACAGAAAAACAGAGGATATTTTACACTGATACAAAAATAGGATATATATATATATATTAAAGTAAATTAAAATATATTCTCAGTTACTACTTCATTTTTATGTTATTCTGCACTTCTGTTGAAAATGATGTCAGACTAGATGTCAGGCTTGAAATTTAGTGCTGTGATGCCACCTTGTTGTTGGAGTTGGAATTACAAGTGGCTGCAAACATTTTCTGAATTTCAGTGCTTGAATAAAAAGAAATTATCTATTCTCTTCCTAACTATTCCCGTAACTATCTTCACTCTTTCAGGCCATAGGTTTAATTGGCATTTTTTCAAATAATTTAATCAACAATAAAATGTCCACTGTGACAATAAATTAAATTAAATCAACAAATTAAATTAAAACATAGTATTGTTGACAAAAAATGTCAAAAATGCAGCAAGATTAACAATGCACTAATAATAGTTATAGTTACAGCTGACACCTTGTACAGCTAAGTTTTATTTTCGTTGACTAAAATTTTAGTCAGAGTGAAATACATTAATGTGATATAATATGACATGACAAAATAAATATAAAATGATAAAATAAAAAGACAAAAACAACAACAACAACAAAAAAAAAACCCCCACAACCTAAACAAATCAAACAAAACGCTCTGGATATATAAAGTCAGATCCCTTCCCTTCAACTTCACACAGGTGTCTTACAAAATATGGTTTGAAATGGCAGTGACAGAAAGAAGACATTCATACCTTTTTAACTTTTTAACTTACTTACTACGTCAACATGAGTCTAGCTTTAGGAAGGGACCACTAAAACTTTGCTTGAATGCTCTATAAGATAAGCTATGAATGCCTTATTTAATCCTTTAGTTGTTGATAAAATCTGTTCGATCTCATTTACAGATTCCAGTGGACTACCTGTATGTGACGAATGTAAGCCTGGCTTCTCTGGCTCTACATGCAACGTGTGCACAGACGGTTTATTTAAATCAGCAGGTGTGTGCGTGCCCTGCGACTGTAACGGGAACGCGGACCCTCGCTCCATGCCACAAATATGCCACCCTGAGACCGGCCACTGCCACCGCTGCATCAACTACACAACAGGAGCACACTGTGAGATCTGCGCACGTGGATACACGGGGGACGCCCGCTATCACAACTGCACCCTGAGAGGTACGACAAGTGTTTAAGCAATGTGAGAACATAGTTACGAACATGCCCAGACAATAGTTGATGGGGTTTCTGTCCTAAAGAACCTCGCAAATGTTTGCAAATCCAGTGATTCATTCTTAATCAAAAGTGGTAGCTTGCAAACAATGGTAACATTGGTAAAAACCTGCACCCAGATTCCATGAAATTGTGTGTCAATAACCCGTGACTTTCGAACCTTGGCAATCTCACCCTCGTCGGGAAAAAAGTAAACTTAGCCTGAAATCAGCCTAGCTTACCGTGTCCTCTTCTTTAATACTGCATGTTACCTTTGACAAGAAATGCCACAAGCAAACATCAGAGTGAGCGTGAGAGTTATCACCTAAATTAAACAAAAAGTAATAAAATGCAAATCATCATTACAAATAATTACATCATCACACAACCGGTGTGTGCATTTCAGTGGAATAGGCAAGACAAGGCAAGTTTAATTACATAGCACTTTTCATACACAATGGTAATTCAAAGTGCTTTACATAGAAAAGGATTTAAAATAATCATAAAATAATCACAACATATACATCTTGCTCTGGGACTTCCCCATATTGGTTGCTTTTTTTTCTCTGTGGATTTCTTCTGGCACCTGAATAATCTTTTGGACATCTCCAACAGATCCGATTTTTGTCCTAAAATAGGCCAGGGGGAGCTTTAGGACTAAACCCAGTCCGCACTCCGGTTAATTGTTGGTTCTTGACCTCGGGTCCACTAGAACCATTCACCCCACGTGGTTTCATTTTCTCCCACAGATATCTTATTCACGCTGTATTTAACGAAACGAAAATTTTGGCCGATACCGATAACCAATAACGTCTCAGGTTACGTATGTAACCATAGTTCCCTGAGAACAGGGAACGAGACTCTGCGTTTGCAGTAAACGCATTGGGGAACGCCACGTGACCCAGGTGTCTGAAAGCACTATCCAAAAACTCCAAATCCTATTGGCCGGCGACAGCCTATGACGTCATACGGCGCGACCCGGAAGTATAAAGGAGCGCCTGGAGAGACAGCCAGCATCTATCGTCTTGAGGGACTGTTCTGCAGGCAGGCAACCCGAAGCATGGCAAGGAAACGCAGAGTCTCGTTCCCTGTTCTCAGGGAACTATGGTTACATACGTAACCTGAGACGTTCCCTTTCGAAGGGAACTCCACTCTGCGTTTGCAGTAAACGCATTGGGGAACGATATACCCACGCCGCCATGCTTGAGGAGAGTGCCTGCCAAGAAAATTGGCTTGAGACAAAGGCCCAAAAGCAGTTCGCGAACTGCTTGGCAACTCCCCCTCGGGTCACACCAGGCTGTCAGTGACAGCATTCCCTTTGGCCAACGGCCCAAGCTGAACTTCAAGAAGGCCTTCCTCAGAGGGCCTACAGAAGCTGCTAAGGCGTCTGGAACCAGCTTTTCTGAAGAGAAAGTGGTCCCTTTAAACGAATGTGGCCAAGGAACCAAAGGGAACCTCGGCCAGTCACTTAGAGGGGAACGAAGTCACCCCTAATGCCACCAGGGAGGCCGACCTGGTCTTGTTAAGGAACAGACTTAGTTCAGGCCAACCCTGTCTGAATACAGAGCCTCTAAAAGGCATTCTTCAAGAAGATAGTAAGTAAGAGTGACTGCAATGAGGCAGAAACCAACTCAAACCCACGCGTAGAGACGGGCATCCTGGAGAGCAGAACTCAGCTGAGTGCTATGAACCCTCATATCGAGGGGAGATAATCCACTCATCCTAGGATCTACCCAGTGCTTAATTAACGCACTGAGGAGGCTGTGCGCTAGAGAACCCTTCGATAAAGAGGAGCACAAACCAGCCTGGGGCTGAATCTTAGGAGGAGGCCTGATTAAGGCCTACCACCCTGATCAGCTTAGGGAGCTAAGCACTATTATAAACACAACGCTGAAAGGGAAGTACAAAGCTCACCTAACAGGTGGACCATGCAAAAGGGCACATACTCATGGAGGCCAAAGAGGAGCCTACAGCATGATAGTAGTATATGTGAAAACAGAAGTATATACAGAAAGTGGCCTGGAAGGGCCACCCTGAACATCTGTCTTTGCTGGTGTAGACAGATAACTTCAACGGCAGCATAAGAGGCTGCAACGTGCCTGCATGACAATCCACCTAACACAATCCAACGAGCAGTGTACTCAGTAAAAGCACCTTTTACTCTTTAAAGCAAGAGGAGTACAGTGTACGCCAACACGTATTAAGGAAGGCCTGGATGGGCCTACAACCTAAACAGACACGTGGCATCAGCTCGTGGCAGTGTTTAGGTCCCAAGCATGGTAAACAACCCGCAAAAGAAGGGGTTGGATCTACCACTTGGGCCCCTGGCCAGTAAAAGTGTATAGAAATAATTCTCAAAGAGAAATACACTCAAACAAACTCCAGTGTGTCAAAAGGCGGCCCGCAGGCCTAGCAACCTCTAGAACACACGGCGTAAGTCTCGTGGCCGTTTCTAGGAGCACAAAGATCCCCCTAGGCTCTAGGTGGCTCTTAGCTCAACTAGAGTAACCTGACACAATCCAACGAGCAGTGTACTCAGTAAAAGCACCTTTTATTCTTTAAAACAAGAGGAGTACAGTGTACGCCAACACGTGTTAAGGAAGGCCTGGAGGGGCCTATAACCTCAACAGACACGTGGCATCAGCTCGTGGCAGTGTTTAGGCTTCTAGGAGCACAAAGATCCACCCTAGGCTCTAGGTGGCTCTTAGCTCAACTAGAGTAAAATAAGACTCAGGGAGGGAGATGTAGGTTAAACCGAACCTCAGTAAGGTTTCACTACCATACTCCACCTGAGAACCAGACCACCAGAAAGCCATGTATTAAAAACTTCCTCAGAAGAAATACATAGAATGCTGCCGCCCAACGTGAACAGGCCTGATTAGGGCCTATCCGTCAGGGTGGGGCGTGGCCTTTTGAGGTGGTCCTTACCCGACACAATCCAACGAGCAGTGTACCCAGTAAAAGCACCTTTTACTCCTTAAAGCAAGAGGAGTACAGTG
This sequence comes from Anabarilius grahami, assembly GCA_003731715.1. NCBI lineage: Eukaryota > Metazoa > Chordata > Actinopteri > Cypriniformes > Xenocyprididae > Anabarilius > Anabarilius grahami. The sequence continues at coordinate 4,793,037 of RJVU01027559.1, read as the reverse complement.
TATGCCAACACGTGTTAAGGAAGGCCTGGAGGGGCCTATAACCTCAACAGACACGTGGCATCAGCTCGTGGCAGTGTTTAGGTCCCAAGCACGGTAAACAATCTGCAAAAGAGGGGGTTGGATCTACCACTTGGGCCCCTGGCCAGCGAAAGTGTATAGAAATAATTCTCAAAGAGAAGTACACTCAAACAAACTCTAGTGTGTCAAAAAAGGCGGCCCGCAGGCCTAGCAACCTCTAGGACACACGGCATGAGTCTCGTGGCCGTTTCTAGGAGCACAAAGATCCACCCTAGGCTCTAGGTGGCTCTTAGCTCAACTAGAGTAACCAGAAAGCCATGTATTAAAACTTCCTCAGAAGAAATACATAGAACGCTGCCACCTAACGTGAACAGGCCTGATTAGGGCCTATCCTAGGGTGGGGCGTGGCCTTTTGAGGTGGTTCACCTGAGGGGCCAGCCACTCAAAATACTGAACTCCACACATTACACCGGAGGCCGAGGTAGGCCTACCTTAGTACACACGCGGCATCAGCAAGTGGCTACCCTAACCATACCACCCAAATGCCATGTATTAAAAATTTCCAAAGAGGGAATACATGAAACGCTGCCAAACATCGAGAACAGGCCTGTTTAGGGCCTATCTGTCGACGATGGGGCTTGGCCGATGGTGGCATGGTTTCCCAGGCATCCTGCCATCAAGTCGACTAAGAAAAGAGGCCTTGAGGGGCCTACCATTCCAGCAACAAGTGGCGTTCAGCCTGTTTGCAAATTAAAAACACCAACCGTGCCAACGTGTGGACTAAAAAGGAGGCCTGAAGGGGCCTGCCGATTTAATGACACGTGGCTGCAGCTCGTGAATTTAAAAAGGGGACCAAGCTACAGGGAACCAGCTCTAACCCAATCATAACTATGGGAAGCTAACTGCAACCTGCGCTAGGCTACACATTCCAACAGGCAATGTACCCTAAACATGTGACCAAAGGGAACCAAACAAAGCCAACATGGTCTAAGAAAGGCTATAAGGCCTATTAACTCAAACAAACACGTGGCAGGGCCTGTGGTAGTGTACATATGTGAGCAAACCATGATCCGTTAAGCAGCATTGTAGAAAACAACTGCTAACTAGAAGGAGGCTAAATATCATAAAGCCAACAATCCGAGTTATATGCAATATAGCCGCTAACAAAATCACCAAGGAGCTTAAATAGATACCAACTTTCCTCAAAAAGTGGTTCTAACTACCCTGAGTATGCAATCCAACAGGTGATGCACTCAGTGACACAAATAAACCTCTTAACTGGGGAATATATAGTCACCATCCTCTCAAATAGAGGCCGCTTTTTTTTTTTTTTTTTTTTTTTTAAAAAGGGGCCTACTATTAAGAGAACAGGTGCTAACCTGTGGCAGCATAAGTAAGCTCACATATAAAGGGTCTACATAAGCAAGGGGATAATGGGCATACGGCCTAACAACTCCCTCGGGAGGAGGCCAGAACTAGGAACTATACAACCTAATAAGGGATAGTATACATAAGGTTATGTAATTATAACACACCTAACCTAGCTCTAGCCTAGCCGCTAAGCTACGGGCCTTCTTACAGGGCCACAAGCCTAGTGAAGCCTGGGCTTCACCTCCAAATCTCATGGATAAGAGAAAGAAAGTGAAGCTCACAAGCAAACAATGTCAGGCGGCCGATTAAGGCCGACCTAAACATGCATAATAACTGAAGTGACGAGTGCTAACTCAAACTACTCTAGAAAACAGCAGATGAGAAGCTACTCTAAACAACAGGTGGCTAAGAGGCGGCCATTTTGTGGCCTGCACAATATATCTAGCCAGTCTGTCAACTTCAGTTTGCCCAAAAACACCCTAATTTTGACTACATGCTCAGAAACTATACAGGAAAATAAGGTCTTATTTTAACGAATAAAATATAGACCCTCCTGCAGCTCAAAAACCAAAAAACTCCTAAAGGTCCCTTTTTACATGAAAGGATGGAATCTAAGGTTCTTTTAAGCCTAAAGATCCTCTTACTATCAAACAGAACAGCGGGCTGATAGAAATAATTACTATGGGCCCAGCCATCAGTCTGACCATAAGAAGCATCTGAGCATGATATATGTTATATATACACATATAATATATACATATATATATACATACATACAGGAGGTGGAAGAAGAAGAGGAGAGGGTAGATATAAATCACCCTATATAGCTGGGGGATCGATTACAAACGCAACAATGTTTACAATCGATCACCCGTCTCACTCTCTCTTCCTCCTCCTCCCGCCTGTCTGGGTTCAGATACAAATATGAATGGCTAGGGGTTTTTCCATGCCTTCCCGATCTCAAACGCGGAGATCAGACCGGGATGGAAAGTATGGAAGCTGCCGTATTAATGGACAGAAAGGAACCGCTCGTCGAGCCGTCCGCGCGCGGCCCCTTTCTTAACGCGCTGTCCCGGCAGCTGCAGCTGCCGCGAGAGCGCGTCCCAAACACACAGCAGCTCGCATACACCAGCCAGAGGAGCGCTCGCCGCCGGACGCGATGACGTCAAACACGAACGTCATCGTCATCCGGTCGCTCTCGCCAGCCCCAGGGAAGTTGAGAGAGAATAAAACTTTCTCAAACTTCCCAACGAGCTCATCTGCGAGCCCTATGATTGCAGCCACCGTTAAGCCTCAGCACAAACAGGGGCCAGAACCACCAGGCAGAGATGCAGAGAGCTCTTCCCTCGGGAAGAGTGCCAAACGAGAACAGAGTAAACAACAGACAAACACACAGCAGTGCCCTCAAGCACTGTGTATGCGTGCTCCTCTCCAGACAGAGAACGCCCAGAAAAATATGTACATCCAGTGTCAAACCCTGGGACACGGATAAACACACTCTCATGAACGTTCGTAAGGTATATATAAAAAACCCTACCGGAGTTGGTATAGATGCAATCAGACAGAACAGGACCGAAAGACGATGAGATGCTGGCTGTCTCTCCAGGCGCTCCTTTATACTTCCGGGTCACGCCGTATGACGTCATAGGCTGTCGCCGGCCAATAGGATTTGGAGTTTTTGGATAGTGCTTTCAGACACCTGGGTCACGTGGCGTTCCCCAATGCGTTTACTGCAAACGCAGAGTGGAGTTCCCTTCGAAAGGGAATTCTTTATATTTGAAAGCTGATAACCAATATATTGGCAGATAAATCTAAATCCAAATTTTTAGATAATTTTTGAGAGCCTGATTACAAAGACAAAAGTTTTACCATTAAAAACCATGTCTCAAGCACGCAATTATGATGTTCTCATTATAATTTAATGTAGCCTATATGATAGACTTGTGCTGCACATGTATAACTGTATTTTCCTTTTAGAAGTGACTCAAATCATATTTCAAGCAATTCAAAACCATCATGGTGAACAGTGTGAATCTGAGGTGTCTCAGCTGAAGGAAATAATCCATTATTTATCGGCATTAATATATCGGCCAAATTGTTTTTTATTGGGCCGATAATGATAACATTAAAAATGAACCGATACCAATGTGGTGGCCGATATATCGTGCATCCCTAGCTGTATTACCACAGTGCTGTCCCAACCACCATGGTTTATCATGGTGACTTCCCCATATTGGTTGTTTTTCTCTATGGATTTCTTCCGAATATGGAGGCAACTGGCCACAAAACCAACAAAATTTTATGTAAGCCGATGTATCTTGACAGCGCTCAGAACAAAGCACTTCCATATCATCAGTGAACAGCGATCATGGCATTTTGGAATCCATCACCACAAACAAGCAATGTTGATAATAAAAATTATCATTAGATTGGCACAGCAGCCGATTAAATATATGTAACAGTCTGTATTAAACTTATGATTTGGGAAAAATGTAACTATTGTGCAGAATTACAGCAAATGTGCATGGTCGATAAGTTTACAGACTGACCATTAATTCTTCAAAATGATTGTTTTCTTAAATAGAGCTTAACATAATCAGTGGCAGCGGCGGACAGAATAAAATTAGTCATGTGACGTAAAAATTAGCAAACAATTCCAGCAGTAAAGCTTTAGCTTCTTGGTTGATGCTGTAATCATCTAGGGGTATCGCTTACTTGCTGTGGTTGAAATGCTTTAAAAAGCTTTGGCTTTCTGCACAAAATTAAGCTCTGGTGTTGGTCGTCCTTTGTTGATTACCTACAGCTTTTCTTTAAAAGTTAATCTTGAAAACGGCTTGGATAATAAATTAGCAACTATTTCCTCCTTATTAATGTTGCTTGCGGTTTTCTTAGCGAATAGCGCTAGCTTTTTTATCAGCCTTTTTTTTTTCCTGACCGTGTTCCCCACATTGAGCGGAGAATGACATAAACTTACGTTGGTACTTACGAGTTGGTACTATTTGAATTTGAACTTGTTCTATATAGTATGAATGTAACCATGTTGTCATTATCATGTGACCTGCCAGAGTTAGTTGCATTGCTTCACCTCCATTCATAAATCCTCTCCGGTGGCCTCATTGGACAGTAGTGTCCATCAAATGCGCACTTCAGAATCTCTCCGGAAGTAGTAGGTCATCCGGAGACTTGTCGCCTACTGTTTTACGAATACTATGAATTCGGACACACTACTCTGTTGGCGTACTGTTTTTTTTTATACTGTATAGTAGGGAAGTATTCAATTTCATACGCAGCCATAGTAATAACAAGCCCCACCCATTAAAAGGGATGATATGATTGGTCGATTTTCCTGTCATGCCTCTCACAGAAACCAGATTGCTGCTCAGTTGATTCTCAGTTAAAGGTACAGTGTGTAAATTTTAGCGGCATCTAGTGGTAAGGTTGCGAATTGCAACCACTGGCTCAGTCCACAGCTCACCCCTCCCTTAGAGAAGCTACGGTAGCTGACATAGTACAAAGATGTCGTCGTCTGAGACAGCAGAGAGTAGCCAGTCAAGCAAACGTGCTCTGTAGAGCAGTTTGTCCATTTAGGGCTACTGTAGAAACATGATGGCGCAAAATGGCGAATTCCATGAAAGGGGACCCGCGGTGTATATAGATAGAAATGGCTCATTCTAAGGTAATAAAAACATAATAGTTCATTATATAAGGTCTTTATACACCACTGAAAACATAATTATGTATATTATATTGCATTTCTGTCAATAGATCTTCCTAAATATTACACACTGGACCTTTAATACAGAAAAGCAGAGGATATTCACACTGATACAAAAACAGAATATCATCCTTTGACTATTGTTAGTTTGCCGAGCTAAGCGTTAAATCATGTTGCAAGCCTAGTCTTCTTAACAATTACTGGAAATAGGATCTCACACTGAAGCAGAACGTGATATCACAAGCAGGGTGACAGAGAGCCAAACAAAATCTTGCACCATACAGTACGTCCTGGAAAACACACTGAAAATTAGAAAAAAAATTAAAATGACCTTGTAAATCTTGTTGTCATGGAAAATTATTCTCGAGCCAAGAACAAATAGTTTATGGCCCAAAACAGGACCGCTGAGTTTTAACATGTGAGAGAGGTATTTTGAATGGTGAAGTTTATTCTTGTGTTTGATGATGTTTAGTCTTGTGTTGACCCTTGCAGCAGTTAATGTTGCTAATGTTATTAACTGCCCAAATGTTTGCAGCGAATGTCAGCTGGTAAGCAGCTACTTAACCTTGTTAACATTAATCCGGTAACTTGCTAACTAATAGTTCTGATACGGTTTAAGCATGGTGTTGGCATGGCAAGCTACAGCAGTCACACAGCCTGTTTTATTTAGTTCTGATTGTTGTCAAGTCTATACTTGATTTAAAAACAAAAGCCTGATAGACAGCTCCTTTCAAACACTCCCAATCGTATTTGTGTGAGTGCCAGTGGCCAATCAGAGGTGTTTAAGTTAGTCAGAATCCACTCAATACCGCTCAAAACATCAGATTTTTTCAGTGCAAGCTCAATGACTGAGTTCTGCACATTTGTGAATACTTTCATTGTAACCAACAAAGTGTAAACAATGTAAATAAAAGATTCTTTGTGCAGTGTAGCCAGCTTCAATAATGATAATGGGAGTTTTCGCAAGAATGCAGAACTCTGAGAGCTTGCTCTGAACTGAACGGATTGACAGGTTCAGTGATTATATAGAACACTTTTTGTTTGCTATCTGTATATAACCCATTCACAATTTGAATAAAAGTTTTATTTGTCATGCTGCTAAGTACTGCAAAATTTTGAGAGTGACATCCATATTTAAATGTGGGATTGATTCCAAAATTGTGTTTATTGACATAGTGATAACCATAGCATTGGATTGGACAAAAAAAAAAAATATCTGAGAATGTATGTCAAAATAGATCTGTGTATAAAGGATAAAAGGAGACTGGTAGACCTGCCACTTGTTCTATTACATGTTATGTGTTTCATTGTTGTTCATTGGCTTATATTGACAAATTTTTTATGCTCTAATAGTTAAAACATTTAAATAGTTCCAATATTTTTGCTGTGGTATTGACATTGGTAACGAGAAATCATTTGTTATAGTGTATAATTAATAGAATTATGAGATAATTAAACTGATTTTATAGTTAAGTCATTGACCATAAACTGTATATCTTTTTTAATAGCTTATGGAGAGAGCAATACATATACTTAAGGATCCTTGTCTTTTATTCCCACTATAGTAAAATTGAAAATGTCTTGAAAAAGTTCTGGAAAATGATCGCTGAAAAAGAGTGGGAACCCTCACAATATGTATCAAGTAGGGATGCACCGATGTAGGCCAATAAGCAGTATCGTCAAATAAAAGCAATTATTTTCACTCTCAGCCATTGGCCAACTCATACCGTGTTGAATTTAGAGCTGTTAACGAGACAGTAACAAACAATTAAATACATTACAATTAAAAAACAAATTGACCTTAAAGCTGTCTTAGCTTTCAAATTCTGTTATTCTGTTAAATTCTGTGTCAAGATACATTTTTGTTGCAACTATGGACTATGTAATTTAAGGAAAATATAATTATATTTTCAGAATATAAAAAAAAGAAAAGAAAAAAAATTCAAAAATAGTCACACAGCCACATGGGGTAAAATGCCCCCATCATAATTACTGTAGTTACTCTGTTCTGAACATCAGATCCATTGTTTTTCAATCAAATATAATCTAACTAGGTGGTTGAATAAAAATATTTGGACTTTATATTTAAAAAACACCTCAAATTAGCATCAGGTATCTAGTTAGCATCAGCTAACAATATTTTTCAAATATGATATTAAATTTTTAATCATAATTATTGATTATATTCTTTTTTATTTTAAGCTTAAACTGCCTGTACTCTGATTTTGCTGTAAATGTATAAAGCTACTTGTCAGACATTTTACCCCACCTGTGGGGCAAAATGCCCCCTTGGCAAATTTAATTTTTGTTATGAAAACTCTGGATATTTTTCATACTTGCTTTATAATTTTTTTGTCATTGTCACTAAAACTATGATAGCTATTCTCGACACATTTAACTTTTGTTTCACGGAAAAAATTACACAGTCCTTAAAGGTACAATATGTAATATTTTTGCAGTAAAATATCCAAAAACCACTAGGCTAGTGTTATATATTTTGTCCAGCTGATTACTAACAATATCTCTAATGTTTTCACCTACTTGTAAATCATGAGAAAATTCCCATTCTAAACAGTGACACGGGGCAGTGCAGTCGCCTGTCAATGACGTCAGTTACCCTTTGTTACCGCCTTTACTGACGTAGAAACCACATGACAACAGTGTCGTGGACTAAAGCGGAAGCAGCGCTGGCGATTGTGTCATAATAAAACTCCCGCTGCTTGTGAGGCGTGTGTTGATCAATCGCTCCAGCGGCCTCGTTCAGCTCCCACAACACTCGGTCCTGCTCTGCTTCATACTACAGTAACGTTAATAATCGCATCCATTAACATGTTTTCTTCCCAAGTCCTATTGCACTGTCTGTTGAGGTGGAGACCACATGTCCCAGGATTCCACACTCAAACTTCTCGTCATCAAGCTACGCCTTTGTTTTGAATAGGCCTCTAGCGACCCCTAGCGGACAAAATTATCGCATACTGCACCTTTAAGGGGGACGTTTTCTCCCACCATTCCCTACTGTTAATTAGATACGTATGCTTGACAATTTTTTTTACTGAAGACGTGTTTATGAAAACTATACCTTATGTGCAACTGAGTTGTATACAAACATTTCAGTTTTATAGTGTAATTATTATATCTGAAAATAAATATATAGACTCTGTTATAATATTATAGCAATGTACCTGTAACATCCCGACCTGAGGTTCCCCCTCCTAACCGCCAGAGGGCGCCCTCTTCTTTTATACTGAACTCTATCCTCTGTTCCTGTCACGTTTACTCTTTCCTACTTAAGAAGCCTTATTCCCTTTCTTCATTGCAAAGTATTGTTTGCAAGGTCTGCAATTCTGAGCATTTTCCCATTGTTGTGTCATGCCTTGATTTTGGATGATCTGTCTTGTTATTTCGTGCACTCTCTTGGATTTGTTTTGGATTTCATTTCCTGATTGGACTGCTTTCTTGGTGTTTGACACTGGACTTTGTTACCTGGCTTACAACACTGTGATTTACACAGCTGCTACAAAAAAATCTCTGCAAATAGAGATTTTTGCTCTCCCCAAATCTGCAATGTTCCAGTATCAAATGAGAGGGTTCCCTTTATAGGTTACAGCATTAGTTGGGAAAGATTTTTTTTTTTTCCTCCAGAAAATCAAATATTGGTATCGGCTGATATCATTCTGAATAATCAGCTATTGGTATCGGCTGAGAAATTTAGTATTAGTGCATCTCTAGTGTCAAGGTGTCATTGATAGACTGGGGGAGTCTGTTGTCCCACTGATGTAAAAGCATGTGTCACTGTTTTTTTTTTTTTTTTTTTTTTTTTTNTTTTTATAAATTAGTAACTCACAATGATGTCATGTCAATGGTATGTGAGGGAATTTGTTGCTGAAGTGGTTGCTGGGATCTCATGAATCATGAATAGTGACTGCAAGCCTTGACGTAGTCTGGATAATTTTTAATGATTTTATTACACCACTTGCACTTTTACCTTACTGGAGATAAGGATCTATGTTAGGGACAGTTGTTTATGATTGGTGTAGATTTCCTGTGTAGGCACTGTATACCTTTGACAACGCCTTATTTATGGTGTCTAACATTAGATTGACAATGTTGAATGTATATATTTGTATTATGTGTTTTTTCAAGGTTTAGGGTTAGTTTTAAAGGGGTCATAAACTGCATTTTTTAAATTTTTATTTTGTAATATTGTCGGAGGTCTACTTATCAAGATTTTTACATCAAAACACATCATAATTTAGAAGTAATACGCTGTTTTCTATCCTGATTTTGAATCTATCCTCTTTCAAACACTCTGTTTTGATGGGCATGCCTCATGCAAGACTTGGAAGTAAATGCCCACTGCTATAATTGGGTAACAGTTTTGCATATTAAAATAATTTTCAACGTCCCCGCCATTACATGGAATTGCTTTGAAAACTTCCGATGTTGTAAAATATCTTGTTACATAGTTGAAACATTTGCCAACAATGTGAAATATTTATGCATATTGCATAGGCTAACTGTTCTTATTAGCTATTCATAGTTTATCCTTTATTTAAAAGTGAAAGACATTGTGATTTGCAGTGTCGTGTTTTAAATAAAATAATACGTGTTGTAATGTCTACCAGTGCTGGGTAGATTACTTACAAATTGTAATCAGTTACTGATTCCAAATTACATGACAAGTTGTAGTTAGTAACATAATCCATTACATTACACATTTAAGGTAATATAATTTGACTACTTTTTGTTTACTTTTAGATTACTTTTGACTGAAAAAGTCTTAAAAAATGGTCTTAAGACCAGTCGGCGATTGGCTCTTATTTAGAAGGCGGGACTTATTCCGCCATATTGCGCGTTTCACTTTCTCCTATTCAAAACAATACGAGTGACATGTCTTGTGTTATTCTATAGTCTTTGGTGGCGCTGAGTGTAAAAGTTGAAATTCTTTTAGCTTGACACAGCGTAGGGATGTGCAACGATTAATCGTGATTAATCGTTTGCAAAATAAAAGTCTGTGTTTACGTAATATATGTGTGTGTTCTGTGTATAATAATTATGTATATAAAAATACACACACATACATGTATACATTTAAGAAATATATGCATGTTTAAATAAATATATATATTTATATATATTTTATATTACATATAAATATAAATTTTATATATAAATCTAACATTTTTCTTAAATATATACATGTATGTATCTGTATTTATATACACATAATTATTATACACAGAACACATACATATATTACGCAAACACAGACTTTTATTTTGCAAACGATTAATCGTGATTAATCGCAGCGTCTTAAGTTTTGGTCTTTAATACAAATGCCCACATAATTCAAGATATGATTGCAAAAAAGTACTTGTATCTTGATATTTATATTATAACATATGATATAATTAGCAATATCACAAGAAAGAGAGCTGTTTTCACAAATATGAGCACTATGCAAATGTGACATTTATTTATTTATTTGTTTTTTTTTACAAATGTTCAATAAACTGAATTTTATTGTTAGTGACTTCAATTGATTGGTAACAGCTCTATATAGTGTCTTATTATTCTAATTGTAATTATTGATTAAAAATAAGACATTTCTCAGGCAGTAAATGTGGTTCTTTCAGATGAATTTGAGGAGTGCTAGTCTGTTCTTGGTCTTGACTCGGACTCGACTTGCCTTGGTCTTGTCTTGGTCTGAACCCCCCAAAGTCTTGGTCTTGTCTTAGTCTCGGTTTAGGTGGTCTTGACCACAACACTACTTTTGACTTGCTTATCACATTGATTTGCATATACCATACTGATACAAAAATATGAAGAGAGAAAATATATTCCATTTTTCATCACCAACATTTTAAAGTGTATTAAATGTTACATTACATCAGGGTTTCTTAGACTGGGGTTCTGATGAAACTCCAGGGGGTTCTTGAGTTTAATGAAAACCTTTCTTTAACTTATGAACTTAAATTCTCAGAGGCTACTTCAAGTAAATATATTTACATTTACATTTATGCATTTGGCAGACGCTTTTATCCAAAGCGACTTACATTGCATTATACTATACATTTGTTTTGGAGTATGTGCAATCCCTGGGATCGAACCCATGACCTTGGCATTGCTAGTGCCATGCTCTAACCACTGAGCTAGAGGAAAGCTTCTATATATTGGGTCAAAGAGGTTCAACTGACAAAAAAAGTTGGGGATTCCCTGCATTGGATGTAAAAAAAGAAATGATGTTAATTGTCTTTGAAAGACAAAAGCTTTCCAAAAACAGTATTCATGGTTAAATGACTCACTGACTGAGAATTCAAATAATAATAATAATTGTGTTCGTCTGGAGCTGATATGCGATGAGATAATGCGATGTTGAGAAAACGCTTCTTAAAATGATTTCTGTAAATCCAGTGCTGTGTGACTCTCAGTTTTCATTGATAGGCTCATGAATAATTTACCACAATTGTGAGAAAAACATGTAATCTATAATCCTATTACGAGTATTTTAAAATGAAATATAATCTAATTAAAAGTCCTTTTTTGGGAATCTCATTACGTAATCCATATTCCATGTAATCAGTTACTACCCAGTACTGTCTTACTGATGACAACACAGAAAATCTCGCTCACTGAAGCTTTTATTGAGAAATTCAGTGAATGGCCTTGGTCAAAACAATAACAAAAGCACCCTGGTAGCAATAGACCAATCAATAGTGACACATGGTAAAAACACTCACACTCACGCTTGTGTGTTGCGAAATTACTGTCAGACCCAAAATAGCTGTCACTGAATCATCTTTTATTTTCAGTCTCTCTGAAGAGCCTGCGCCGAACGGTGTTGTTTAAAAAATAATCCGTGGTAAAATGAAGCGAACAAATGAAGTGTCTTACTGATGTGATCTGAAACTTTGTTAAAAATAAAGTTCATCCGCACTTTCTTAACATTAGGATGACAAGGAAGGGAATGCAAAGACTGTTTTTCCACAACTTGGGCACTTCAAAACTTCTTGTATTCCTCAGAGGTATTTCTGTCGTTTTGTTGCTGTGTTTGTTCTCTTTTGTATTTACCACTACACGGCATGAGCGTATCGATGGGCAGGGCTAAAAGGCAATGGTGTAGAAGTAGGAATTGATTTTCTTCTGCAGAGGAGGTCTTTCATTACGCCATAAAATGACAAAATCCAAAACATGGCTTTTGGTTGCTTAGTTTCAATAATAACTGATTTTAACTGACTAATGAGGAAGTTTCAGGTTTTTGTAGTAAATGACCTCTTGTATGTCAAAAGGAAAATTTGATTTCCCAATTCATGACCTCTTTAACTTCTTTTATGCTTGTTAATGCATTTAATAACTTATGTCATAGAGGAATCAACATGAACATGGAAATATTACTGCTTACTTTTTGGGGATCTTATTTTAAATTTAGATTGCTCATTTTGCAATGGATTTTATGTGTCACTTCAAAGGATGCAATCACTGATTACAAAATGGGAGACTTTTAGGGCAATATGCAAATCAATGACCAGTCTTTTTTTAAATAGATCCTGTGAAAAGAATTGTATTTTTTTTTTAATGTCTCTTTTCATTTCTGTATTTCTCAGTAGCTCAAGCAGACTATTTTTAGCAGATTATTATTATTATTAATTTTTACTTTTTAAATTACTGGGGGGGGAGGGAAACACATCATTTTAATGGATAATTTTGTGTTTATGGTCAAAATCTTTCCAAACAAAGGATGAAAATGTAAAAGAAAAATGAGGATCTACGAATAAAAAGTATATTTCACTTTATAAAAACAAAACTGATTGACTTTGAAACTATTTCACTTAATTTTTGGGGGCCGATACCAATATTAGGGAGTAAAAAAGCCTGATATCGATATATCGGCCGATATTCTTTATGTGTATATTATAGGGGTGCAACAGTTCAAATTACTCACGGTTCGGCTTTTATCACAGTTTTAAAGTCACAGTTTTGGTAAAGTTCAGTATATGTGCTATGTTCAGGGAAAATAGGACAACTGTCAAATAAAAATAAAGCAAATAAGAACAAATAATCAAACTACAAGCAACAGCAGGTATTTCAGGTATCTAGCAGTAGTTTTCAGGTACAGAAAATGAATAAAATAATCAAATATAAAATAACACTGCATATTATCTTCACTGTATAAATTAGGTAAAGATTAAGTAACCATTATTGAAGTTACAAAAGCTATTCAGTCAAGAACAGAGAGTGATCTCATTGTCATTTGTCATTTGTTTATTAACCCTTTGAGCGGTATGGTCCCACATATGGGATTTTTATTTCTGTGTCCCTGAGAGTACGGCCCCACATATGGGATTTAGAATGTTCAGAGACGTCACAAAACTGCCAGATTCAAACTGTGCTTTTGCGCTTTGGCTGTGAGACAGACATATATCACAGCTATGCAGTGTTTTCAGCCACATAATTTTTTTTTTTAAGGTTTCAGCACCTGTAAACCAATACATTTAGAGTTTGTAAAATACACACTGATGTCAGACATCAGTGGAAGCAGCAATAACAATCCATTCAAATATAATTTGCCGACATTTATTCATATCACACACACATAATGGGCTTAAGTAACTATAAAGTTTACTCTATTATTCTTCCAGTTCACCAGCCACTTACTTGCATATATTTCAGGAGAAACTGATGAATTCACGTGCTGTAAATCTGACTGACAGGACTCTGCGAACCAAACTAAGATGGTGGCGCCCATCTCGTGTTATAGATCAAGATAAAGATCATTTATAAAAGTTTTTAAATGACAAAACGCACATATTTAAGAATCGGAATATCAGATAGTTGATGACATGGTAAGCAAGTTTGTGAATATTTTAAATAAAAAAGGAAAAACAAAATAATAGCGATCCATCTGTCATACAGTGTTAGGGGCCGGTCACACGGAACGCGTTTTTCTATTCCAATGCGCTACTTTCCCATTGTTTTTCTATGTAAACACTCGCTTGACGGATGTGCATGACCAAAACTTTTTAAGACGCTGCGATTAATCACGATTAATCGTTTGCAAAATAAAAGTCTGTGTTTACGTAATATATGTATGTGTTCTGTGTATAATAATTATGTATATATAAATACAGATACATACATGTATATATTTAAGAAAAAGTTTAGATTTATATATAAAATTTATATTTATATGTAATATAAAATATATATAAATATATATATTTATTTAAACATGCATATATTTCTTAAATGTATACATGTATGTTTGTGTATTTTTATATACATAATTATTATACACAGAACACACACATATATTGCGTAAACACAGACTTTGATTAATCGTTGCACATCCCTATGCTGTGTCAAGCTAAAAGAATTTCAAGAAAGTGAAACGCGCAATATGGCGGAATAAGTCCCGCCTTCTAAATAAGAGCCAATCGCCGACTGGTAAAGTCATCGCGTCACTGCAGCTGCCGTTAGAATCACCAGTTTCTATAGAAACAGCCAGACGCGCGCCTCAGAAATGAGGCACAGGAGACGCGCATTTACGTCTGCGCATGCGCATTAGCTTGATCCAGCCAAAAAAATTAAGTTTTTTTGGTCATTATTCGAGCGTTTGGAAAAAAAATTATGAGACAGTTGTTGTTAGATTTTATTTGTGATTACAAATATGAAATTTAATCGAAAGCTTGGCAAACAGCTTTAGAGAATTTGATGTTTCCCCATTCAAAGAGCTGCATGATGCCCAGGATGCCCGAGAGGCGTTTCAAATATGGCCGCCGAGTGAAATGACTTGTCTTAAAGGGACTTTGGCGCCACTCATCAATGTCAATTCCAAAACAGTGGACCAATCAGAAGAACTCGGAGGCGGGGCAAGTGTTGCGAGCTTCTGTTTACAGTAGCAAGTTAGCATGACAACTGTTTTATATGACGGCAACATGGCGGAGGAGGCGCTCATATTTCTTTTTTTCCATGTCAAAACTTGTATCTGTCAATTCTGCTGTTTGCCTATTTCTATTATTTCCGTTATTGTCGTTATTGCATCACATCTCAAAGGCGCCTCTCGAGACGCTCACGTTCTACGCTGCGCTTTTTTAAAAACCATTCCTGAGTGTTGTATCTCGCGTTTTTAGACGCAAAGATGCGTTCTGTGTGAATGGCCCCTTATTGCGGCTGCATTCAGCATACGTGACACGCATGACACGTCGCCATGTCGCCATGGAAACGATAAGGGCAAACGTTCTAAAATAACGGTCGCCTTAAAAAAACTCACTCTGGGGGGTCAGCTAGGATATTTTAAACTCACGCTTGAAAGGGTTAACGTTAAAAACACAGACAGCATATTAGGCTTCTTTCCCTTAAAGACATAATGCACGATCCAGTACGTATTCATCGACTGAAACATACATTAGCTGAACTCTGTCTGTCTGTTTTAGACGTTGCCATTTTCAACAAACCATATTATAGATGCGTTGTCAGATTTGAGAAGACAAGTGCATTCCCAAAATGTTGATATCGGTGGCATATCTGCAACATATGCCAATGCAGATATATCTGCGACAGGCTCATATCGGCCGATAAAATCGGCAGACCGATTAATTGGTCTGATCTAAGTAACACATTTAAATAAACATGAAATCAGTAGAAAGGCTGAAATAGTATTTTCTTGTAAAACATAACTCCAATAATGTTTATAACTTAAAAAAAAAATCGACTGGTTTGGTTCATCAGCAGATTTGCACCAAGATTGATTGTAATCTCGAATACGTGTTCAATTAATAATTCAAAATTAATCATTTTTCATTTATATCCTCTGCAGACACACCAGCTATTTTAATCACCGACTCTCTTTCTTTCTCTTCTCTCTCTCAGCTGTAAGAATCTCCCCAACTCAAGACATCAAGACCTCCACAACAGAAGTCCCCAAATCCACAAGTTCCGTTTCTTCTTCTCGTCTCCTCACTTTCTCCTCCGCCACCACCCACCCAAGCCTACCGACCCTGCAGTCCGGCACAGGAGACTCCGCAGGACACAACAGCACAGCCTCTGCTCTAACAGTAGTGTCCTGGACGCAGTTTAACATCATCATTCTCGCCGTCATCATTGTGGTCGTCGTTCTCCTCCTGGGCTTCGTCGGAGGCGTGTATACGTATCGTGAGTACCGCAACCGAAAACTGAATGCCCCGTTTTGGACCATTGAGCTGAAGGAGGACAACATCAGCTTCAGCAGCTACCACGATAGCATCCCGCACGCCGATCCCAACGGACTACTGGAGGAGGAGCCGTGCGTGGTCGCGGCCAATGGGCAGTTGGCGCTCGCCACTGCCGCCAACATGTACAAAGCGTGAAGTCATCGGTAGGATTGTATCTATTTTAAAAGGGATAAAATGAACATTCTGGTGTTTACTCGCCCTCATGTTGTATCAAACCTGTATGACTTTCTTTTTTCTGTGGAACATAATTGTGAAGACCTGTTTTTGTGCTCGCACCGAAAGTCGGTGTGGTCCAACATCTTTTCTTTTGTGTTCCGCAGAAGAAACAAAGTTAAACATTGTTTGAACAACATGAGGATGAGTAAAGTGGCAAGTTTCATTTTCTGGTGAACTATCCCGTTAATTACGATGAAAGAAGAGATAAAAGATGCCCTGGGAGCCAAAGCTAACTTCTTTGATTCTACACACTATTTAGCTCCCCATTGCTTCCTTTGTGATATCCTCATGCAAAGTGTTCTCTCGTACAATATTTCCTGTGACATTAAAGAGGACTCAAGGAAATACAAGACAAGCCATTAACATGTTACTTCATGGTAGCCCTCAGACACAACAATTGATAAATTGCGAATATGTTGCCTCTTAAATGAGCCTGTGTTTGGGTGTAAGGATGCTAACCTTCAGTTGCTACTTCTACATACATGAAAGAGGATAATTTCACCCAAAACTGCTGTTTGTATAGGAAACTCAAAAGGTTTTCAGACTGACCCAATTGCACCGACTGGGAAATTCACTTTGGCTTTGGCAGAGGAAGTTCATTTAATCAGCAAGGAAACAAAGACTGCCAGTTAAAAGCCCTTGATATGGAAACCTATGTGTGTGGGTACAGAGACTATTTCATATATCGATGGCGGCACTTTGAATTTCTTTGGAATGCAGTCTCGCTACGATTTCCTCTTTACTCGATTGCTGTCACGGATTGGTACCAAACTGAACATGCTACATAACAGTCATACCTGTAACGCTAGCACCTGTTTCAGCCTTATTGTATTTATGTGTGTGAGTGGGTGTATGTGTGTTGTTGGAGAGAGAGAGAGAGAGAGAGAGAGTGTTGAGTGTGGAGACAGTTTCAGATCTAACTGTGTAGAGCTGGATTCTACGCAGGAATGTACAAAAAGACTGGATTTCTTCTGCTGCATAGTTTCACGAAAACTGATCAAATGTTTGACACAATATTGTACTCACGAAAGCCATGTAAGCATAAAATAACCCACGAGGAGCGTGTTCAGAAGACTTTGTGAAGTGGAAAGACTTTTTTGGGAACCTGTAAGGTACGACGGTGGACACATTGTTTTTTTCCTCCATTTGTCTGCAAGGACCCTTTTAAATGTGATTCTTCAGGATCATTTTGATGATTTGGACAAAGGACTGGTGTTTGAACTTTTTTTTTTTTTTTTTTTGTTCCTAATTCGTCTTGTTAATTCCTATTTATTTATCTTTTGTGTTTGTCTCTGTGGTCTTATTTTATCAATGTTTTTTCAATCTTCATGCTGCATTGTACAGTGTATCATACCGAATGCAAACTCTGTAGGCCGAGTTGTGAGCACAACCTCAACGACGTGTTGGAAGTCTTATTTTCTTCTCTTATTTTCTTTCTAATTTATTTAGTCAGGTTACGTGTTAATAACTCACAGTATACAATGGGATTTTGGTGGAAAATACTGTATTTTCTCATTCCTGAGTTGTCAAATGACTGAAAATAAAGGATTATTGAATCAAAGGACATGCTTCAAAGAGATGGTCACTTTTTGAAAATGAATGAGTGAATGGACTGCTTAAAGGGGGTGTGTATGTCTTTTTTCAATGTTAAAAAGACAGTTTTACCAAAAACGAACATTCTGTTGTATATTATTCACCCTATGTCACTCCAAAATAAAAAAGAAGACTAATGTTAACTGTTTTGTCCATACAATAAAAAAAGTAAATGGGACACAGTGTATTTTTGGACCCCTCTGACTTTCATTGTATGGACAAAAAAGTTAACATTAGAGTTCAACAACAGTTCAAAACATATTTTTTTGTTTTCCATGGTAAAAAGTAGTCATTCTGGTTTGTCTTGATATGAGGGTGGGTAAATGATGACAGGATTTTGTTTTTGGGACTAACTGACTAAATGACTAACATTTTTAAAATAATTTCTCCTTTCCCAGTTTAAAATCTCTTCACAATCTCCTAATAGCATTCAATAATAGAAGTTGTCTAAATGTATCTTCTGTGGAAGAATCATCTGTCCGACGTCACGTGCAGACATCACATGTCTTCAGGGTGTTCCATGATGCTATGCAGAGTTAGTCATTGAGTGCCGAAAAAAAACAAACAAACAAAAAAACATTATATCAAGGCTATCAAAATTTAATAGTGGTGCTATCAAATCATTGATCGATTTGTTCGATCACTCCAACCAGCCTGACACAGCAACAGCTCAACCAGTGGCATGAACCTTGGTTTCGGTTTTCCGTTTGACCAACCAATGGAAAATGTGCAGCGTGTTTGGAAATCCTTTTTGAAAGTAGTCATTATTTTTGCAGAAATTAGACATTTTGCAATTCAGAAGAACATTAGACATGCTTGGTTATCTTAATTTTTAAAATATCTTTAATTGAATATATTTTATAGTTGCATAATTTTTCAAGAAAAAAAAATGTTCCGAATCAAATTAGCTGACTAAATATTGTTATAACCCCGATCACCCTGCAGTTGTGTGTTTGTTAGGTTTCACTGTACTTTCCCAAAAGCTTACTGTTGAAATCCAAATCATAAGGTATCTGAATTTACAATGAACTGAATAAATAGACAATTGGAAGTTTTTGTATGCAGGACAGCCTTTGTTCCTCAAGAATGTAGCTCTGTGCAGCTCAGCTAAGAGTTATTCTGACCCAACCCTTTTCACCAGAGAGATGTTGGTTGATGGCCAGACCTACATTTGTCTGGAATCTTTATAGATACTGATATGAGTTGATTATGATCAAAGTTGGAGTTTGCTTTCAAATGTGTGGAATGTTTCCTGAAAGGGGTGAATGTAACAGTGCTATTGTTCGGCATATCATGCTGATATACTACCATTTAATTTAATTATTATTATTTTTTTTCCCAATACTTTTATTCAACAAGGACGCATAATATTGATCATAAATGAGTGAAAAGACATTTATAGTTACAAAAGATTTCAAATACTGTTGTTTCTTGAGCACCAAATCAGCATAAGCTATTAGAATGATTTCTGAAGGATGTGACACTGAAGACTGGAGTAATGATGCTGAAAATTCAGCAATTAACATTTCTTAATATTGACGTAAAATTTCAAGTTATTACTGTTTATGCTGTGCTTTTGATCAAATAAATACAGCATTATTTAGCATAAGAGATTTCTTTCTCAAAAAAAAAAAAAAAAAAAAAATGGCACTGACCCCAAATGATAGTGTATGTAGGCCAACAGCACCATTGCAAGTGTGATTTTGCTTTTATTCAACCGTTCAACATTAACTTAATATTGAGTAAATTACATTTTAGACAGGGTGTTGGAGGCTTTCATTACAGAATGATTCAGTAATGAATCGGCTGCGTGAATGATTTGAATGACTCACTCAGTCAGCTGTCACCACCTATTGGCATAACTAGCCTACAGAATGAGTCACCGAAAATGTGTCCCTAAAGCTGGGGTGGATGGGAAAACAGTTTTGTCCCAGACTTCCAGTGCTGCTATAGGCACTCTTGGAAACCACTCGATCTATCAAATTTGATGACCGAAATGAAATATAATACTTATTACCAGTGTTGGAAGAAATGCATTAGAAGTAACTCAAGTTACATAATCACATTACTTTTTTTAAATGATTTTCTTTAAATAAGTAACATAAGTTATGTTGTTTTCCCATGTACTGATTGACAGCTCTTCTGTCCCTATGTTGAGAGAAATGAGGAGTAATTTCAGAGGTGTTGTGTGCGCTGTGTGAACATGATGGTTATTGTAGTTCTAGACTAAATGAGAGCATTTACTCATCTCACTTGCACAAAAACAGATTCAGTATTCCTCAAAATGAATAAACTGTGAAATACAACCTCAGAATAGTAATCAAACCTCCAATAATTAAATATGTTAAATACATCACATAAATATACTTTATGTATTTAATCTCACTTTATTAATCAATGTCTTTGCTGCTGACCTTTAACGATCCAATTCAACCACACCAATTATCAAAAATTACTTTAGATCAACATCACTGTTGTTTCATTTCTTTCTTCTTTTTATTTGTTGAAGAGTGTTGAACATTCTTCTCTTTTGTCCTATTCTTCTGCAAGAATGGCAGCACTGCTGAAAGGTTTGTTTGAGCTGCTCCCTCTGCTGAACAGGTGTGCATCTGTATTATTTGCATTAAGGCTGAGGCTTAAAGGATTAGTTCACTTTCAAATGAAAATTAGCCCAAGCTTTACTCACCCTCAAGCCATCCTATGTGTATATGACTTTCTTCTTTCTGATGAACACAACTGGAGAATTATTAATAAATATACTGAAGCATCCGTGCGGTGCTTTATAATGGCAGTGAGCGAGGATCAACAAGTAGAGCTGAAGAAAGTGTTTCCATCCACATCCATCCATCAAAAACATATCTCTGGCTCTGGGGGGTAAATAAAGGCCTTCTGAAGTGAAGCGATACGTTTGGCATAGGACGTAGCTTAAGCAGTTTGAACCTCAAGATTGATGGAGTATTTTATCTATCCTATAGAAAACAATTGTAGAATTAGTTTGCTAGAAGCTAGAAGTGTTTTGAGGCATCTTGGCCTACGTGACTGTAATTGACAGATGTGTCTTAGAAGTTATCTTGGCCACTAAGCATATTTTGCTGGTAGTTTTACACCAGACAACAAGTGGCTGTGAAATGAATAAGATAATTATTAAGGGTGTCACGTGAAGGCTTCTTGCCTCCTGGGAGTGTTAATTGTTTTTGATATGTTTCATTTTGCCTATGGGGTTGACCATCAATTGGCAGAATTCCACCACGAGAGATAAAGTCAAAAGATGTAGACTAGTTGACAGTCGGCCACCCTTACAAAGAGAATTATCTCTTGCATAAGCAACACCTGCAGTTTAATTGGAGAAGTGACTGTGGTAAAAATGTTGGGGAGTACTTGGGAGGCTCCAGGAAGAGAAAGGGAGGAGAGCACCTGTAAATGAGATCATGGAAAAGAACTGTAAGGGTGGATCTTACAATGTTTTAACAGATAAGAAAAATGTATAAAAACTGTGCCCTGGCTAGAGAGATTTAGATGTGGAGCTGGCATCACACTTTGTTGCTTGTCAATAAAGTTAAACTCCTGGGACCTGAAACTTCGACTCTGAGAGTTTTTCTTTGAGATCAGAACTGAAGAGACACAGAGACATTGAATTTGCCACAACATTTTACACTTTCTTCGTGAGTAGAATACGGAAGGCGGTCTGGTTGAAGCTACATATTTTACTTCATAACTTGTTAAATATGGATTTAAAAAAAAAAAAATTTTGCACAAATGCATTGCTTCACTTCAGAAGGCCTTTATTAACCCCCCGGAGCCATGTGGCGTACATTTATGATGGATGGATGTGGATGGAGACACTTTCTTCATCAAATACTGCCATTATAAAGCTCGGATGCATCAGTATATTTATTAAAATATCTCTGATTGTGTTCATCAGAAAGAAGACAGTCATATACACCTAGGATGGCTTGAGGGTGAGTAAAGCTTGGGGTAATTTTCATTTGTAAGTGAACTAATCCTTTACAGCCTGTGTATACTTCATTTTTCGCATTCAACTCCGTCTCGTGAATAGTTGAGAATGTGAGCCTTTCAAAGTATACTCTCTTGGCCCTGAGTGCGGAAAGATGCGTTTGGCAAATGCACACTGTCAAGTGGACTTTGTTTTTAAGTGCTCGAGTCACTCACACATACTCTGTTGTACATGCACCATCTGTCCGGAAACAAAAATTGGGCTGCACACGGACAGTGTGCACAGATGTCCATGGACCCTCCTGATGACAAAAATTACGTCACACGGACAGTACAAGGACCGCTGCGGAGCGCAGACGGCTGAAGAATACTTTAAGCTTAAACCATTTAACTTTTGGGGTGAAAGGGCCTTTACATTTGCAAAAATATATATATTTATTTATTTATTTGTTATTAAAAACGAACAACCAGTTATTAAAAACAAACAAGTCCAGCTCAGGTGAGAAAAGTAACGCAAAAGTAGAATGACACATTACTTTCCATAAAATGTAACCAAGTAACGCACTTAGTTTACTTTTTTAGGGAATAATGCAATATTGTAACACATTACTTTTTTAGATCAATAATCAATAAGTACATTAGTGATACTGAGCATGCAAACTCTGTACAGACATGTTCACACTGGTTACGTGATCATCAGAGCTTACATAAACATATGAAATTTGTGCAGCTTTTAGTACAAATTGCAAAGACCACAATGCAACAAGTCTTGTGATCTCATAGTTTCGGATCCCGCTGTGCATATTAAACAGATAAAAAAATTAGCTTCATTTAGCTTCATGAAGAAATACTCGAGTGAATACAGATTTAAAAAGACTTACTGACTGAAGAAAAAAGTGCAATCAATATGCTCATCAGGAAGACATGTATCTTACATAATCATTAACATTTGAATGTTGAATCACGCCACTAAACCATGAGTAACGAGGCAGGAATTATATCTCCACACTGTTTATTGTGTCTGTCTGCACTACCTCTTTAAAAACCTATAAATATGATGTTTATTTATTTATTTTTTTTAGTTAAAGCTATCCCTATGATCAGAGCGGAAATGAATAGCTGGAACACTTTGTGCTAAATGAGGTGTGAGGTTATGATCTGTTCATACAAGTATTCAATAGAAACTATTAACTAAACCTTTAGACCTAGCAGCAAAAATGATATGAAAGGTACCTTATGCACTCATTTGTTTGAATATTTTTTACCCAAAAGTGAAAAGAAACCCATTGCACTGTAAAAAGGAGGGAAACAGCGCTGAAAAGCTGAATTCCTTTCATGCAAGATTGGTCTGAGCATTACCCATATTGCTCTGGGCAAAGTTTATATCCTGATTGTTTCAGCAGAAGCACCAGCCACGTGCCTAAACTGTCAAATGATTAAACCAGGAGATTATGGTTAACTGAGGGAAAAGAGTCAAATTGTCCCAAAGCAGGGCATTTTTTTTTTTATTTTATGCTTCCACTTAGAAGACCCCAGACCTGCCAACCAGTACGCATTTTGACCTCAAAGTCACTGGTACAATTAGTCACTCTATACTACTTAAAAACCTGGCTCTGTGCACACTTAGTACTCAAATCCAGCTAAAGAAAAAGAGTTTGACCAATCATAGCTCTGGGTTCATTTCCCAAATAGCAAGAGGGGATGACTGACAAATGCGTATGGCCTATCAATAAAAAGATACTGCAAATCGACAACAACACAAAATCCCGCTCAATCTCCCTCCTTCCTCTCCCGCCGGCCGTCTCAGTGACTGAATTCTCAAGCGAGGACAGTAGGCCTACAGTAGTCACACACTTTTAACTCCTGGAGGTAAACGGGTATAAAATGCTCAAGTAATGTTGAACAACAAATCTAAATAAAATTGAAATCGCTATATGGCTTAGTTATTATGAAAATGCTGTGATGTGTGACTGACTGACAAGCTGGAGAAACAGGCGTTTATTTATTTAGCCTATTCTCAGTGTTGAGAAACGTATAGCCTACATGTGTTGTGTTATTGTGTTAATACTAACTAAAGTACCTAATTATGTTACATAGCCTACTTATTTTATTATGAAAACTAGCACATTAGTTACTTATGCATTTAAAAGTAGCCTACCGTTGTCTCAGTGCTGCGCTCTCTCTCTCTCATAAACAAACGCGTGCGCACAGAGAGAGGGAAGATTATTGTAAAATGAAAATTGCCGTGCTTGATTTAAAATTTGTTCTTGCTTGTGTTATTTTTTCTGTCAGAAAACATTTCGAATTATCCATCCGTGTTTTTAAGATTCGTTATATGTCGGACTAACTTCTACTTGATATTCTTGAATACTTGATACGTTTTGCTCTTATTGGCCCTATACATTGTCAACTGTTTTCTATACTAAATATGTTTGTATTGGCTAACCTTTATTCAGGGAATGTTTGTCTTGTTTATAATTTGCAATAATCAAATTAAAAGACAGCACGTTACAAATAGAAACCTTTTTTTCTGTGGGATTTAGTATCATATTTGGATATTGGAAATATACAAATTAAGTATTTTGAATGAATCACATGTAAACTCAATGTGTTTTCTAAGGGTTTCTTAATTTTAGACTAGTTTTCATTACAAAACCTGTATAAACGACTCGACTGTCAGGTTAGTCGTAGCCTAGTATGTAAATATAGCCTACTTGAAATTGCAAACAAAAAAATATATTTTTAGTCCAAATTAAATAATTGAATGCGATTCACTTGTGGTTGTCAGTTTGTATAAGCACACATTATGCAATGCAATATTAATCATGAATTTAAAAAAATGCTTTTGAGCAGGTGTAGTAACATTTTTGAATTGGGTCAAGTTAAAAAAAAAA
>RJVU01027559.1:4747017-4763106 GCA_003731715.1 Anabarilius grahami | reverse complement strand
TGACTGTTCTTGAATGGCCCAGCCAGAGCCCTGACTTAAACCCAATTGAGCATCTCTGGAGAGACCTAAAAATGGCTGTCCACCAACGTTTACCATCCAACCTGACAGAACTAGAGAGGATCTGCAAGGAGGAATGGCACAGGATCCCCAAATCCAGGTGTGAAAAACTTGTTGCATCTTTCCCAAAAAGACTCATGGCTGTATTAGATCAAAAGGGTGCTTCTACTAAATACTGAGCAAAGTGTCTGAATACTTAGGACCATGTGATATTTCAGTTTTTCTTTTTTAATAAATCTGCAAAAATGTCAACAATTCTGTGTTTTTCTGTCAATATGGGGTGCTGTGTGTACATTAATGAGGAAAAAAATTAACTTAAATGATTTTAGCAAATGGCTGCAATATAACAAAGAGTGAAAAATTTAAGGGGGTCTGAATACTTTCCGTACCCACTGTACACTATATAGGGATTAGTGAATCAGTGAACTAGTGAGCGGTTTCAGACACAGCTTAAACATCCCTTGCGTGGTAGCGTGGTAGTATGTGTGTGGTAGCTTAAAGGATTAGTTCACTTTCAAATTAAAATTTCCTGATAATTTACTCACCCCCATGTCAACCAAGATGTTCATGTCCTTCTCTCTTTAGTTGAAAAGAAATGAAGGTTTTTGATGAAAAAATTCCAGGATTTTTCTCCTTATAGTGGACTTCAATGGCCTCCTTGTTATATACTTGCACATACATAAACTGTAATTTTGACCTTCAACCGTTTGGGCTCCATTGAAGTCCACCATATGGAGAAAAATCCTGGAATGTTTTCATCAAAAACCTTAATTTTTTTTCGACTGAAGAAAGAAAGACATGAACATCTTGGATGACATGAGGGTGAGTAACTTATCAGGAAATTTCAATTTGAAAGTGAACTAATCCTTTAACTGTCTTTATGTTTGTATGTAACTGCATTAAAGACAGGTAAAAAAAATTGCTGAAAACATTTATAATAACATTTGAAAACAGTACTGTTCAGAAGTTACCTTCCCTCCCGATCCTGAACAAAAATCCAATCTAGCTTGTTTAGGCGAGGTTGGACTGCGGGTATCCTCCTCCAAGCGTTCTCCGGTGATTCATAATGACGCATTCGCGCCAAACGTGATTTCTTTTAGAAATGCACTTTACCTAATATTTTTTTTTCTTGTAATGCAAGTAACGTAATTTTATTCACATCAGTAACTGTAATCAAATTACATAAATTTAAAATGTAATGCGTTACATTACTGTGTTATCGGGAAAAGTAATTTGAATACAGTAAGGCGTTACTTTGTAACGTGTTACCCCCAACTCTGGTGGCAGGAAACAACCTCAACGCCAAACATCCAGTTCAAAGACAGCAGCTACGGGGAACAGATACTGCCGCTGCAGTTTTACTCAGATAGCGATAAGCATTTCAATCCTGCTTGCTGTCCAAATTTTACTTTGCAAATTTGGGGCACAAATCTGAGTTTGAGAACAACTCTCAGAGCCTCTCCATAGTGGACAGCAAGCAAACACTGTTTACCGTGAAGGCTGCACCAGGATTAGCATATGGGCACACAAACTTGTGGAAACCCCAATGCAATATTTTTACAAGTCATGCATTGTGTTTATAACCGGTTCTCATTAAAAGTATAATGCCGATTTTAAGCACATTTCTAAGTTTTTAAAAGGAAACCGAGGGCTCTCATGGATTACACAGAAACATAATGGTTTATAATAGGCCTATTAATCAAAAAAAGTGCTGATACAATAAAATAAATGAGTGATTCTTTGCCTGTATCCTGTCTTACTCCGACATTTACTGTAATGCTTTGAACACGCAACACCAGCAATGACGACATGTCAAGTAGGCTTGTTTGTTTATTTGCTCAGGCGTAAAGAATTTGGCTGTGAGGCAAGCACAGGTCTTGCATGAGCAAAGCAGGAAGCGACACTGGATTGACTGGACCGAGAGCCTCATGTTTTCAAGGTGCCGAAACTTCACGAGTAGGCTGTTTGTTTTTGGGCGTTAAAGAAAACACGTGGGAGAAATAGCATATATAGAGGAGTCCGAGGGAATGAAGCGGTGCTTTTTAAACTATCCATTATGGAGATGGGAAAAGAAGAGATAGCCGGTAAAGACTACTTGGTTTTAATGGAGCCCGAGCCCATGAGCCGTCTGAAGACACAGTACCGCTCACTGCGGCGACAGCTATACTTCATCCAGTCCATCTGCGTGCTATTCTGCTTCACCTGCTGCCTGTTCACGATCATATATCACTCATACCCGTCGACGTGCAAGGTAAGACGCATATACATTCAAAGCCAACGTGAAACAGTCGTGCGAACCTATGGAGGTCATTATTTGCTATCCTGAACACACCTTTGCAAAAGATACTGTGATTTCATATCTAATATTCCAATGTGTTCTTGGTAACATACTGCAGTAGGCTATAACCGTTTTAATATCGATTGCAACAAGAATGAACTTGTACTCTTTATTGTTTTAATAACCCGCAAGTGTCCAATAGTGATATTTATCTAAAGCTGCTTATTTTATTGCTTTTTCATTATACTGAGTAACTGATTTTTTCCTTGTAATAACTTCTTGTTCAACTTGTGTTTTCTAAGATTAATAAAGTTTAGTTTTAACTGAATGCTTAATAGTGTAGCCGACTATTGTAATTCATATAGCCTGAGTCTGAAAAAAAAGTATTAATAACTATTACTATTGGGATAGTTCGTAAGAATACGTACTAATACCTTATTACTAGTAAAACTAGGACAGGTGACAGTAGTAAAGGGAATGCATAATTGTAAAAAGTGAATAGCTGATACCAAAATAAATCCAATGGCAAAATAAGGATATGACTAATAGCAACTAAATAAGTACTGTCTAATAATGAAGTAATGATACATAGTTAGTGTAACTAAGGCTGCACTCATTATTTGCTTACTTAATAGCGATTGAAAAAAAAAAAGTAAATGGACAGTTATGCCTGAGAGAATCAATATACTGATTCATTTAGGATTCATTCAATGAATTTGTGTGTATTACACTGATCACATTTGCTCTCTTTTCACAGGAAAATGGAACTAAGGAAGCAGCTAAATATGGCGAGTTCATTACTAAAGCTGAATGTTATTGTAAACATTGAATTTAGTGTTTGTTACATTGTGGTACCGTGATGCATTTATGAGTTCTTGGTATGAAAATTCATGTTCTCACATTTTTCATCCAAATAGGAATGCAGCATCAGGGAAATAAAGAAATGATCCAGACACAAAGAATCACAGTCACTCGTCTGACAGGTAAGAAGTAACGCATATGTGGAAGTAAATACAAAACACAATTCTTCATTATGAAAAGACGAACTGTAACCAAGATTTGTACCTTTAATCAGTTAACTTAAGCCTACCTGCTGTAATTTTGTCCACTTCAAATAGAAAGCATCTGTTTAAATTTGTTAGAATATTAAATATTAATTAGAGCTGCATGATTAATCATTAAAAAGATTGCGACCTTGATTCAAACACCTACGTGATCTTATTCCTACATGACAACGATTCAGCTATGCCTATTAAAACTTTGACAAGTACGATCACAGAGGAACATTCAAATCATTATTTCTGTGTTACAATAATTCAAATTATTGGTCCTAGAATAAAAATGTGTAGTTCGGATATAAACACAGATGTCTACGGTAGTGATCATATAGAGTAAATCTCCTTTTGAAAGTAACTTGATGCTTCATATAAAGATTATCAGTTTTATCATTTAGTAGGTGGCGAAAAGTGACTGTTATATTTGTCATTTAAGAGATTTATTCAAAAATGATTAATCCAGCATATCATATGCAATTTTTATTCTCAAATACTTCTATAAAATTTTTGGCTAAATGTAATCACACATTTCCCTTCTCTCTAGCTAACCCTGATGCTTTTGCTAGAGAAGCAAAACATGTGCCATGGAAGCATGCAAGAGATCCAGATTATCCCGGATACTTCACCTTGGATGAAGACGGTGAATCTCTGACGGTCCTTCGTGACGGAACGTACAAAGTGTCTTTGCAGATCACGTACAGAGGAGTCGAAAAACGCAATGATACCTTAATTCTGCAGCATGATATTCATCGTTATACTGACAGTTATGATGGACATCTGCCTCTGCTCACCTACTTGGAAACAGTGAACTTTACGTACCCATATTGGAGGAAAAGTCTGTTCTCTGAAGGTATTTTTCCTCTTGAATCTGGGGATAAACTCAAGGTGTGGACCAACAGTCTGTTCCTCATTGATGTTGGAGAGAAATTGGAACAAAAAACAGCCTTTGTGGTGTATCCTCATTTTTCCACATGAGGATTTGAAAAAAAAAAAAAAAAAAGATATTTCTCCTTTGCATAAAGATCGAAAGTATGATGCATCATATTCATTTGTATGCGATTACCTTGTCATCTAAACCAATTCTTCTGTCAGCAGAATCATTTGGATGTCAGATATATTTGAAATATAATCAATAACAGAGCCATGTACAGAAGGAAAAAATAATGTGGTACAGTGACAGTGTCACATGTCAGTACCAGTGTACTTTGAAATATACTATAGTACGTAAATTCTTTCCTTCTAGGGTAGTTTTTTAAAAACAACATGGAACATGTCAAAAAAAGAGCTACATTTTAAAGCATTACAACTGAGGAGAAATTGTTTTTAGTTTGATTGAAGTGGTCCAAAAAAATGAAACAGTGAGTTTTCTTCCCAGTAATGTCAAAGCTTTATGTGCACAAACGTATTGGATTTTATAATATTTATGCCATTGTAACCTTATTTCATACTTTTTATGCTATTTATGTTTGATAGTTAAGGATTTGGGCTGTTAATGCAAAGGTTGCCATTTCAGTAATATTACTGAATGAAGAGAATGATCAATATCGTTATATGGGCGCTGTCATTGGAATTAGTAGATTATAACTTTGGATTTAAAGGGCTAGCAGTTTCCTGAAATCACAATATCACCTTCATAATGATTTGCATGAAAGATCTTTTATGTACATGAATACATGTTCAAAATTGCATTATTTCTCTGGCCATAAAGCATCAATAAATACTATTACATAAAGGCTGTGACTGTTTCAGAAAATTCTTATTATTTTGTCTGAAATTTTACACTATTTTAATATATTATTTTCTGCTGCCTTTCAGGGATGCCAGATAGCCACTTAAAAACAACCATTTGCTAGATATTTAATTTATATTAAACAATTATATTTCAGGCATCTGATTGATATTGGAAAATGGCTATATAGTACATATTAGAGTCAAATGTTTCATCTTTACTGTTAAAACATACCAGAGTAGTCATAACTCCTGACACAGTCATTACTGCTTTGACAGCATTTGCTTCAGAATTGCTGTCTGACTGATAAGAGACTATTTGCTAAGTTGATATTGTAGCTTTAGTCTAAGTAAACATTTCTAATGACACATTTACATTAGACGAAAAATTGCATATTAGGTTAGGTTATGAAACAAAAAATATTTTGCCAATAGGGTGAAGGTATCAGTCTACACTTCTATTTAATATATATTTTGTCAAAACAAGTCTTATCTTATTTTGCTTCTCAGACAATTGTATCTTGGTTCTTTTAGTTGTGATGGTTTTGGCTCACATTTAACCAAAACCCAACAATTCACTATCTCAATAAATTAGAATACTTCATAAGATCAATAAAAATAAAAAAAGGATATTTTAAACAGAAATGTCAGGCTTCTGAAAAGTATGTTCATTTCTATGCACTCCATACTTGGTTGGGCCTCCTTTTGCATGAATCACTGCATCAATGCGGCGTGGCATGGAGGCGCTCAGCCTGTGGCACTGCTCAGGTGTAATGGAAGCCCATGTTACTTTGATAGCGGCCTTCAGGTCATCTGCATTGTTGGGTCTGGTTTCTCTCATCTTCCTCTTGACAATACCCCATAGATTCTCAATGGGGTTCAGGTCAAGTGAGTTTGCTGGCCAATCAAGCACAGTAACACCATGGTCATTGAACCAGCTTTTGGTACCTTTGGCAGTGTGGGCAGGTGCCAAGTCCTGCTGGAAAATTAAATCAGCTTGTCAGCAGAAGGAAGCATGAAGTGCTCTAAAATTTCCTGGTAAATGGCTGCATTGACTGTGGACTTCAGAAAACACAGTGGACCACTGAGCAACAGTCCAGTTCTTTTTCTCCTTAGCCCAGGTAAGACGCTTCTGGCATTGTCTTTGGTTCAGAAGTGGCTTGGTACGTGGAATGTGACAGTTGTAGCCCATTTCCTGAAGACGTCAGTGTGCGGTGGCTCTTGATGCACTGACTCCAGCTTCAGTCCACTCCTTTTGAAGCTCTCCTAAGTTCTTAAGTCGGCTTCGCCTGACAATCTTCTCAAGCCTGCAGTCATTCCTTTCACTTGTACACCTTTTCCTACAGCACTTTTTCCTTCCAGTCAACTTTCCATGAATATGCTTTGGCACAGCACTCTGCGAACAGCCAGCTCTTTCAGCAATGACCCTCTGTGGCTTACCCTCATTGTAGAGGGTCTTAATGATCGTCTTCTGGACAACTGTCAAGTCAGCAGACTTCCCCATGACTGCTGTTGGGATTACTGACCTAAACCCAGTATTTATACCCTGAGAATGGTAATTTAATAGAATTTGAAATTAAATATTCTAATAATTTGAGATACTGTTTTTTTTTTTTTTTTTTGAAGAGCAGCAAGCTGTAATCATCAAAATGAAAACTAAAAAGTCTGGAAATATTTTATTTTATGTCTAATAAATCTACAATATATTTAAGTTTTACTTTTTGAATTAAATTACAGAAAAAAAAACTTTTTCCATGATATTCTAATTTATTGAGATGCACCTGTGTATATATATATATATAAAAGATGTGTTTTTAAATGGAACAATTTATGGTAACATTTTATTTTACAGTGCCGTAGTTACACGTTACTACATGTACTTACTATAGTAATAGGAGTAAAAAAAAAAAAAGATGCATAATTACAGGTAACCCTACCAAACCCTAACCCTAACTGTAACTCTATAGAAAGTACACGTAGTTAATTAATAGTACTCAGTACTTATTTGAGTAATTACAATGTAACTACGGCACTGTAAAATAAAGTATAACCCAATTTATTGAACCTTTAGACCAAATACTTTACTACAAATACTACGCAATTTAGTCAGATTCTGATAACTTGTATTGTAAATCATGAGATTTTTAAAGCAAGAATAACAGACTACTTACATAAAATACATAAATATCAGTTGTCACTATATCTAATATGCCTTACAAGATGATATTTAAATGCTTAGTTATAAGATCAAAGATCTGTCATTTCAGTTATGGGGCATATAATGCAAAGCAATGCATTTTTTTTAATGATAAATGAGAGGTGAAAAAAAAAACATTCCTCAAAAGCCTTCTGGAACATATTTGATACTTGATACTATTTTAACATGATTTAAAAAAAACACAAAAAACATTTGTGTCATAAATTTCCTGTCTTGTGTTCAACTTTCATATTGTATTTCTCTTTTTCTTTGTTCCATTTCTGTAATGTTTTTTGTAGTCCTTATGTAGTTTAATTTCTATTTGGTTGCTCTTGATTGTGTCCCTAGCAGTGGTCGCGTTAGACTTTCTCATTGACAGACAGTCTTAAAAATTCCATCATAATCTATTTTTACCCATAATTTTAATTATCATATTTCAATGATAAGACATTTAATAGCTTTTGTTTTCATTTACATTTTCATTTTTAATCATAAAATTACAGAACAAGCATGTAGGTTAGATTATGCGTTTATTTATTTATGAAGAGAACAGATGAACAGAGACAGTGCATCACTTTTCAACACAACATGAAGCAGATTAATGTTTTTTGTTTATCTTTTTTTGCAAACTTTGTGCCCAAGCAGGCAAATATGAACACAAACAATAACAAATATAAGGGTTAAAAATTTTTGTAATAACAAAACACAATTCCCTGATAGCACACATATCAACTGTGATACATCTCTAAAATGTTTACTATAAAATGTTATATAGACATTCAGAAAAAACACATAAAAAAATGAACTGAACTTAACTCCATCGACTTTCTTTATCTCCCTGAAACATTCTTCCTGGTGCACATGGTGCTCACTTGTGCCGGTGACTGATAAACGTCTGTTGTATATCCTCCACCACATCCGCATCAGTCCCTTTTTTCCACCCCTTTTATAAATGACATCACATCTATTTGGCCATTTGAAGGCCCTGTCCCAAATGGGACCCTAAACACTCGCAGTCTTCCTACGAGTCCGCACTTTCGTGATGTAACATCACTTTAACTGTTGGGAAGACGTCTGCTGTGGACCTCGCACCAGTGTGGGCTCAGCAAAAGTGTGCATTGAGGGTGCATATCGGCCGCAAAGAGGGCGCTCACGAGCACCCTTCTAAAGCCTGAAGTTGAGAAATGGGACACCCTACGGTCTCGTGGACTTAACGGACATGCGCACGTGGCAGCCATTGTAAGTCCACAAGACCAAAAGTGCATAGAAATGTGCCATTTGGAACAGGGTTGAAGATACTTTTCACACTGCTGTGACATTTTTGCAATTGTGTGTGTGCTCGCCAACAACTGAGCAGGGGTGGGAATTACAGTTACAAGTTACAACAAACTAAAAAATTCAGTCAATGACAGAAAATATTTGTTTAACGTGACCACTGGTCACTAGGTGTCTCTTGTTTTCTTTGTAACCTAGATTTTGTTCCCTTGGATCACTTGTTTCCCTGGATACCCCCTTTACAGAACACCTGACCTTCTCAAAGGGATGTGGCAGCAGTTTGCATCACCCTCCTCTGTCAGTGTGATAATTTCCTCAAGTTCCACACCCAATTATTTACTCTTATTTTTATTTAGTGGGTTGGACTCTAATTAAAATGACTTCTTCCCATCGATTGTCTTCGGGGGACCTTTTGTGAGTTTGTGGAGAGGACTCTCTCGCCACTCTAGCACTGGAACTCATCCCAAGTCCCAGTGCTCCCTTGCCCAATGGTCCCAAGTCTAATGGTTTAAAGTCCAGTAGTCTCAGCACTCCCTAGCCCGGTGTTCCCTAACCCGGGGGTCTACTTTGGTGGCCCAGGAGGTCCTTCCCCTTTGCATCGGTGCTCCTATGATGGCTACTGCCATTTTGTGTGTCTGGGCCACACACACTACCTTGTCAGAGGTGCGGCCATCCAATGCAGCTCCCCCTGAGGCAGAGGTGTCTATCTTCTGCTCTGTTGGGGTACCCTGTTTCGCCGGCTTCGCTAGTGTCATCTTCCGCTCTACTGTGGTGGTCTTCAGCTCTACCTAGGTCTCAAGCTTTACTAACTCTCCTGTGCTGGGACAAGGATGAGATTGCAAGATGAGATCCTGATTACAATATTTGTCACTGTCACTTTGCAAACTAACTTTTAAGAAACCTGAAAATATAGACACATTTGAAGGTAGCCTGTCATATAAAAGACCTTAATATTCAAAATTAAATGTGAAGATGTGCCTGCACACTCAGGATAACATGATAACAAAAGGCAAAATTACTTCCTTGAAGTGGCCATGGCACGTAGCATCATAGAAGGGTCCTTCCGGAAGGGATCCAGATGCTCTTATTCGCTAGGAACGATCCTTTGAATGGCAAAATTCCACAGGTAAAATGCACTCAAGGCAATAAGAATCCACATGATCAAGAATTTCTCCTCACACAAGTTTCGATTCAAGTTAGTTGAACTCTGAACACATGAATTCACTGCAATCACTATAGCTTAAAGTTCATTAGTTTGGAAGTGAACAGTCTCCCTTTTGGAATTTAAATGTAGCTAATCATAGTAAAGAGATAATTTTAAGAAACAATTCATTGGGATGTTACAAAGTTACATTTCTGAAAGGCCTACTGAGGTTTCAAGCATATATACTGCATTTCTGTATCCAGCCAAATACTTATTTCTTGTTGTGTTTTTTTTCTGATGCACTGTAAATTGAAGGCTTACTAATGTTGTAAAGTGAAATCTTTGGTGGTTTTATTTTAGTTAGCAATGTTTTTAAAAGATTTACTCCTGGGACAGTTTACATACTTACACAATCTACAGTTCTTCCTGTTTGATAAAGGTTTATGTTGCCTGACACAGTGAACTGAGTAATTATAAAGTTGTGAAGTGTAAAAGTGACACTCCCTTTCTAGTGTGGAATGGCATGTGAATGATTTCAAGCACATGACTCAACACTGTAGGGTGTGATGCAATCTCATACTGCTGAAGTTAACACTCTTTCTGGACTGCTTTTGCAGACACTTTGATATTTGCTATAAAGTGTTAATGGTTGCTTAAAGGGTTAGTTCACCCAAAAATGAAAATTCTATCATTAATTACTCACCCTCATATCGTTCCAAACCCATAAGACTTTTGTTCATCTTCGGAACACAAATTAAGATATTTTTGATGAAATCTGAAAGCTTTCTTTCATTCTTATTAAGGGCTTTTGCACCTGAGAAACCTTTTCATAGTTCCTAGAAGTATTGGTGGACCTACCTTCTTTTTGGCATGTTTGCATTGCAGGAACTTGGAACGATTATAGTTCTAAGAACTCCTTTTGGGGGAACTAAATTAGCTCCTACTTCAGTTCAGAGGTTTAACCCAGCACTATAGGAACTACCAGTGATGTAAGTGTACGTTGATTGGCCAAATGCATACAACATACAGCATTTTTAAAAAGTAGTGTTAACGTATACTTTCTCCACAAACATGGAAAACAGCGATAACGGCATGTACCTGTTGTCTGTGGGGTTGTTTTCTTTTGTCAGCCTCAATGATTTGTAACTTGCCTTACTTGTTGCTCTTTCAATCGTGTAACATATGGGTCTATCCCCTATTCCAGTGGTCGGCAATAGGCAGCCCACGGGCCAAAACTATTTTGATAGCGACTGGTTCTGAAATAGATCTTCGTCTCGTGGTGCCGTCTATTATCACCGCGTCTACACCAGCCGCAATTTTTCACGTTGCATTGCGCCGCAACAGCTAAAAGCTGTCTACACTGAAAGCGAAAAACTGACCATCAATGAAGATACTTGCCAGGTCACTACTCCACTTTATTAATTTATCCAGTGTAAAACCCGGACACTGCCACACAAATGTGGCTTTTTGTTAATGACTGTCCTTCTACAGGATTTAATACAGAGTAACAGCTCACTACAAGTTACAAAAGACACTGGAACAGTCCGTCACAGGCAATTCTAGTCGCATTTTTCATCAATTAATTTAAATTATCCTTTAACTATGTTCTGGCCTGCCATCTAGTGGTGAAAGTTTTTTTTGGTCCGATGCCAAACTTAATTGCAGACCCCTGCCCTATTCCATGTCCGTTATCACGAAACCCACAACACACAACAAACACAGCTCCGATCACGGCGTCTTCCATCCTCCAGTTGTTGATGCTAGTAAATGCGGCTAGTTTTGGAATGTTTGAGCACTTACAGCTTTGAACAAACAACACTTAAAGATGTTGTAAGCAATTTCTGAGAAACACTGCTGAAAATTGAAATCAACATCTAAACATACACAATTTTGAGAACATTTGCTAGATGTCTGTTCTCTCTCTCTCTCTCTTAAGATCAGGCAAGAGCTAGGACCCATGTTGGGAAAGCTTTCCAGTGCTGGAGAAATGATAGCGAGCTGGAAGGCCTGAAAATGTGTGCCGAGATTGCTTTGTTTCTGCTTGATACATGACTAACGCTAGTTTTTGATATGATTCACAGACCCAAGATAAGCTGTTGTATTCTATTGTTGTTGGATCACAGCTGATTCATCTGTAATTGCGTGAGCTGTCTGATGCGTCAGGTTGCCTATGGTCAGGTGCATAGCATGTTAGTTAAATTGGGGGCAGAGCAATGAAGGAAGGGTGTGTTTCTTTTGGGTAAGTGTGTGTGTGTGTTTGTTTGGTGTTGATTTCAAATATTAACAGTGCTCTTCAGAAATCGCTTACTGCACCTTTAATATATAAATATACATAAAACGTAAATTCATTTCACAGTAATGTTGTATGGGGGATGGGGAAGCATAGGTGAATGAGCAAATACAATAAATTATAAATTAATGACAGGAAATAACATCAGTATCACATGTGACTACCTTTTCTTTCGAAGTATAAGTAAAGTGTAATAAAGTAAAACAGGTGGTGGGTATATCACAGATAATGCATATAAGTGTGAGTAAATAAAACTGAGTTATGGTAATATTACATGCAGGTTCAACAAAGAACATTGGGAACATTTCAGTTCCCATTGATGCAGATTGTTTTGTGTTTTTGTGTTTTGCTTTGTTTTGTTCTTTTTTGTCCATACAATTAAAGTCAATGGGAACCGAAACTGTTATTCTTCCAAATATTTCCTTTATTGTCCACTGATGCAAGAAATTTTAACACCAGGGTGGGGAAAAGATGACAACATTTTTGGGTGGACTACTTCAAGTTAAGACATTAGCATTTATGGCATAATATTGACTACACTTTTCTTGAAATTTGTATAAATGTTTTTGAAAACCATATGAAAACCAACATTTGGCACATCTATTAGAACTAGATTTTTCCTTTTCACGCTTAGTTGTCTGTGGCCCAAATGTAGACCTCTTATTGAGCATGTAAACAGTTGTGACAAGCATTTAGATCAAAGGTTTTTAAAATTCCTTTTAAGAAATGACAGATTATAGAGATTATAGAGATCTCAGTCTTTCGGTATGTCCTAGAAACTTAACTTCAAATCATTCAACGCTCTGGATTCTGAACATTGTTTCATTTTTCAGGAAATGTACACCTACGATTGTTTGAGAGAATTAAAGTACTTCCCTTTATTGCACTCTTAAATAGAACAGAAACTAGTATGAGTGAAACCATTACTCGGCATGTCACTGTCCTGTGTGTAGGTGTAAGAGTAGGTAAGGTTAAGTAATACTTCTAGTCCTGTACATTTTGCAGCTAATACAGACTGTGGGGATTCCCCATTTCATATTTGGAATGTTTGATGTCCTAGTGAGAAGAAAAATGCATAGTGTTGTTGTGGATATTGCAGTTACACTTTATTTTACAGTACATGTTACATGTAGTTATTGTAGTAGTAACAACTACTCATCCCAACCCTAACTCTATAGTAAGTATATGTAGTTAAATATTATTACTCAGTACTTAAATGTATGATTACACTGTAATACTGACACCTTAAAATAAAGCGTAACCCAATATTCTTCAATTATATGCAATTTTAGTGCACCATTGTTTTATTTTGCACAAGTCAAATGTGATTTTTTAAACATGAAAGGGAATTCTAAAGTACATACTGTATTTGGACACTTTAGGATGCCTATTGTTGAATTAGATTACAAAATAAGATAGAAAGTGACAACTATAACCATTAAACAAATGAGATTTTCTCAAATGTGGCTTCTTTTCTTTTCTGAGCCATTTTTACAATGACTTTTAACCAGTTAGTCTACGATTTTTGTTAGCAGTACAAATGAATTGATTGAGTGTATCAATATATTTTGTCTTAAATAAAAAAAAATTTTTCATTTCAAACAAAAAAGTGTTATTTCTTTTAAATAAATGCCACATGATTTTTAAAAAAAAAAAATTTAATTTGACAAATATACTGTAAAAGGGATGGTTGTAATGAGAGTGGGATTGAACCATCATCACCAGCATGTGAGACGTGTGCGCTAACAAGGAAGCTAAAGACTGCAGCCTCTAAAGCCAGAAACAAACCAAGCCGACAGTCGGCCATTTGGCAGTTTTCTCAGTGTGTTCCGCACCGTCGGCTGAAGTTGGTCCTCGTCAGCTTTTTTCAGCCGATTCGACATGTTGAATCGGCGTCGGAGCTCGTCAGTCCGTCGGCCATCTGATCATTCTAATTGGCTGTTCAGCTACTGCCACCTGCTGGTACGGAAAGGCATTTCTTCTTACGCAGGCGCAGAACGGACGTGCTACTTGTTGGGTGTCGAGCGTCAGTTTGCTGTGTCAGGGCAACTTTGGACCAAGACTCTGCCGATGTGAGCCAACCCCGCAGTCTGCTTTCGTCGCCACTAGTTCGTCGGCTTGGTTCCAGGCTTAACATGCCTCTTGAGGCCAGGGGAGTGAGGTTTACAACACTTCACTAGTTGGCCTCTGTTACACTCACCCCCCTAAACCTCACTCCCATCTGGGTCACCACATCAATGTGGCTGGTCTTACTCGCACCTCTCAAGGGCGCATTTCCCAAATTATCATTAGCCAACTATGGTCACAAGTTTCATTAAACCCATATTGATAACCCCTTGTCCCAATTCTACTGTATTTCATTTTAAACATTTTAATTCAAAAAGGGTAAAACATTTTACGTTTTTATTCAAAAATAATCTTTGTGGGTTTACAACCCTACCCCTAGCCCTTTTTTTTGTAATGTAAACCTATAGGTGAAATTTTTGAGTACATGCAAGATATATAATATATGTGTCATTACTACAAATATAATGTCATTTTGTAAGATATTTGAATTTACAGTTTGTCATGTCACTTTAACCATAAAAAAAAAAGAAAGCTGTAGATGATACTGCAAGGGAGATCAAGTTTGCCTTTCATGTCTAAACTTTTTTTGTCTATATGTAAACATACAATTGAATGCATACTCCTTGATGAACAATTCTCAGTGAAACTTGATTTCTCAAACAATTGTATTGTATGAGAGTACAGTATCAGTGACACTTCTGAGTAAAGGAAGTTTGAAATTAGTAGGATCACAAAGTCTGCAATAGTGTAAATTACTATCTAGAAGGCTTGAAATTCTTGTGTAGGTGTGAGAAGATAGCTCAGTCCTTTAAAGGATGCCGCATTTTTACCAGCATTTATTTGGCAAGCCCACATTCTCTACATTTTCTTATTTAATGAGATTCCTAAACATGCACAATTTCTAATGGATAATCTTCCCTTTGATGATGACAGAAACTACAGTTCCTTCCTTAACATGGCCTGAAACTTCATTTCCTTAAAGGGATAGTTCACCAAACATTTTAAATTTTGACACCATTTATTCACCATCATGCTGTAGAAGATATTTAAAAATATATATTTTGGACCCCATTGAATTTCATTTAAAGTTGAACAGTTGAAACATTCTTCAAAATATCTTTTGAAAAAGAAAGTCATACAGGTTTGAACAACATGAGGGTGAGTAAATGATGGCAGAATTTGTATTTTTCAGTGAACTTTCAGAGGGCAAACTAGTAAAATAAAACAAATCCCAGAATGCACAGCAGCAAAGACCTGCAGACTGAGGTAAGGCCTGGGCATTTTTATTTGGTGTTGTCTCCTAGGAACTATGTAAAAGATACTTCCAGAAAAGTCTTGTTGAGAGCACATGCAGCAGGGCAGTTTTTGTCTTTTTAGCTTTGTAGCTGATCTTGATGGAGTATTTTATCTATCCTATAGAAAACAATTGTAGAATTAGTTTGCTTACTATAGAAGCTAGAAGTGTTTTGAGGCCTCTTGGCCTATGTGACTATAAGGGTCAGATGTGTCTGAGAAGTTAACTTGGCCACTAAGCATATTTTGCTGGTAGTTTTCCACAACAGGTGGCTGTGAAATGAATAAGATAATTATTA
This sequence comes from Anabarilius grahami, assembly GCA_003731715.1. Classification (NCBI taxonomy): domain Eukaryota; kingdom Metazoa; phylum Chordata; class Actinopteri; order Cypriniformes; family Xenocyprididae; genus Anabarilius; species Anabarilius grahami. The sequence continues at coordinate 4,747,423 of RJVU01027559.1, read as the reverse complement.
AGGGTGTCACGTGAAGGCTTCTTGCCTCCGGGGAGTGTTGATTGTTTTTGATATAATGTTTCATTTTGCCTATGAGAAAGATTTGACCATCAATTGGCAGAATTCCACCAAGAGAGATTAAGGGTGCGTTCACACTTGGCATGTTTGGTTCGATTAAAACAAACTCTGGTGCGATTGCTCGGTTAGTGCAGTTCATTTGAACATATGTGAACGCTGCCATCCGAACCCTGGTGCGCACCAAACAAGCGGACCGAGACCGCTGAAAAGATGTGGTTAGAATGATATATGAATGCAACACGGACCAAAAACAGGAAGACGAGACCCTAAAAAGGAAAGAATCCTCACGCATGTCGTTTTTTTTTTGTCATAGTCGTGAGTTTGCCCATCACAGGCATCAGACGCGCGC
>RJVU01027559.1:4723263-4746175 GCA_003731715.1 Anabarilius grahami | reverse complement strand
CCAACGTTCAATTAACCCCCCCAATGTTGAAACCAAATCTACGCCCTTGGACGCGCGTCTCCACGCAACAGATCATTTGTGTGTGATGGATGGATTCCCGCCGCTGTTTTGACTAGGCCTACTTTAACATTTTAACAAGCTCTTCACGAGTTCCCAGCTGGCCAAAATACCATCACAAGCAGGCTACACACACACAACGAGCGCATTTACCTCAGCACACAGCATTGTTTTGGATGTTCGGTAAGTTCCGTCTCAAAATAGGCAATACATCATAAAATCCGACCAATCACGTTGTGAATGTATCCATGCCTTAAGGTTCGGTATCTTTTGGTTCGGTGATAAAATTGCCAATCTGAACGCTAATCGGACCAGGACTAAATGTTTTTTTTTCTTCTTTGGTCTGGACCAAATGAATCAAACGAACCGAACTACAAGTGTGAACGCACCCCAAATCAAAAGATATAGACTAATTGGCAGTCGGCCACCCTTACAAAGAGAATTATCTCTTGCATAAGCAACACCTGCAGTTTAATTAAAGAAGTGACTGTGGTAAAAATGTTAAGGAGTACTTGGGTGACTCCAGGAAGAGAAAGGGAGGAGAGCACCTGTAAATGAGATCATGGAAAAGAACTGTAAGGGTGGATCTTACACTGTTTTAACAGATAAGATAAATGTATAAAAACTGTGCCCTGGCTAGAGAGATTCAGATGTGGAGCTGCCATCTCACTTTGTTGCTTGTCAGTAAAGTTAAACTCCTGGGACCTGGAACTTCGACTCTGAGAGTTTTTCTTTGAGACCAGAACGGAAGGGACACAGAGTTAATTTGGATACTTTCCAGACTGCTGTGATTCAGACAGGGAAACACAGCCCTTAATAAGTCAAAACAATTAAGTTAAGTTAAAACAGAGAAAACTCTGTTTTTCCATTTCAGCAAAATTGGTGTATAGTAACTTTTAATGTATGCCGTGTGAGTGAAAACCCGGGTGTGTGATTGTTTTAAGAGTGTGTGATTAAGCCTGCACTGTATAAAGAGAGTGTAGTAAGGGAGGGGCTGCCTCTGACAGAGAGAGAAGAAAACTTGAGAGTGCAGGAAAGGCGGGGCTGCGAGAGGAGAGAAGTGTGTGTGTGTGTGTGTTTGTGTAGAGGGAGGAAGACAGAGAGAAAAAGTTCATCCTTTCTGGTTCTGACTGTTATATGAACCAGAAAGTTGGGAACAAATTCCAACATAGACTTTGAACAACGTTTTGATTATTGAACAACATTATTCCCACCAGTGGACCTGAAATACAGGAACTGCCTGTTTAAAATACCCCAAGAAAGACCAATCAAATATCTTAATATTGTCTGATCATCGTGGTGAACTAGTTAAGAATAGACGCAAGCTGGGATTAGAGAGGTATAGCCTACTAAAGAGGTGTGAAACATATAGTGATAATAATTTAGATTATAATAGTATCAACGCCTGTAGAGATGCCAAGGTCTAGACATGAATTACACAGAGATACTATAGGACAGCTTCCAGAAAATAGGGAAAAGGGACAAAAAAAAACTTAAATTCATAAGGCAAGCTGAGGAAACATCTGGTTATGTGCAAAAATTAAATATGAATTTTTACCATGATTTACAGAAGACACACTAAAATGTCATTCAGTGTAACAATCTTGTCAGGGATATTTACAACAAAAAATCTATTTATGCCATATTAAAGACTAATTACTTTTACCCCAAAAACTAGTCACTTGTAATTTTACATTTAAAAAATTGCCACTATCCTAGATTTTGCCCATTTGTCAGCAAGAATGTTTTACTCATTTAAAATGCAAACAAAATAAGTATGCTCATTTATTCTTTTATATATTTTAATATGTACAGGTAACAAAGAATGTTGTCAGTTTTTACATAAATATAAGTGTTTTACGATGAATGACAATGGAACATTATTTCACCCACATTTTGACATTTTATTCTTCCAAAAACTTATTTGAAACCTTAAAAGTAGACAATTCACTTGTATTTAATGTGGTTTCTAGGTATATAAAATCACTTTTGTAAATTTCTATTGATGTGGACTAAATGTCTTTGATGCTTAAAGGTACAGTATGTAGTATTTTTGCCGCTAGAGGTCGCCTATTCAAAACAAAGGCGTAGCTTGATAACACAGAGTTTGAGTGCGGATTCTTGGGAGATGTTGTCTTCACCTCACAGCCGGTGGAAAAGAATCGGGATAGGACTCGAGCAGAAATCATGTTCATGGATGAGATTATTAACGTTACTGTAGTATGAAGCAGAGCAGGACAAGTGATGTGGGAGCTGAACGAGTTTTTAAAATCATTCAGATATCACAAGCTGCAATGTAGGGCAATGAAGAAAGAGAGATAACCACATCAAGTTACAGGAAGAAGTTAGCAGGTGCACATAGAACACATGAGGATGAAAGAGAAATGGAGGCATCAAGCCAGAAAGGAATCAAGAAAAGAGACACCAAGGCCATACAAAGAAAGACTAAAGAAAAGGGAGACATCTAATTCAAGTTTGTTCGATATAATGGAGATAGAGTTAGACATAGGAAGCACTGATAAATGGATAAGGAAAGGGAAGTAAGCCCTGAGAAAAGAACTGGCAAAAACGATTTCAGGATTTCAGAGAAAGCAACAGACAGACAATCAAAGGTTAAAATACATCGCAAGACCACCAAAGAGTAAAACTGCTGGGTTAAATATGGACAAAACCAGGGATTGGGTTGTTTTCACCCAGCCATTTTTTTCAACCAATTTTGGATTTATTTTTTTAGCCAGCACTATAGTAATATAGTAAAAGGCGTGTTTTTGCTCACCCCCAAATAGGGGCAAATTTGTGGGGTATTTTAAGCTGAAACTTGACCAGACCAGAGACTTATATTACATCATGTGAAAGAGGGCATAATAGGTGCCTTTTAACCCAACCTGCTGGGTTTGTCCATATTTTACCCAGCTTGGGTTTTTTTAACCCAGCATTTTTTAGAGTGTAAATGATTGTGAGCTAATGTATACTGGTTAGGAGATTTAGGGAAAAGATGTAGAGAAAACAATTATCAAATGAGGAAAGTACATAAAAGGGCAACTCCATGACCAATGTATGCAACACAAAAACTGAATTTAATTAAATTTACAATGTTTGGGACTCTCCAAGTCAGGGGTTTCTGTTTTTCGGTTGGCCTGGTTGAGTTTCGGTGAGTTGAGTTTTGCCAATTGTGGCAGCGGTCTCTATGTTGATCTGACGGAAAGGTTTGGTTGTCAGTCTGGTTGGATGCTTTGAAAAGTGGTGAAAATTTTGTCTTTCTTGCTGTCCAAAAGGCGAAAAATGTCAGTCTTTTGTGTTTTAGATTTGTTTAGCCAATACTGATTTTTCACTTTGGCTTGATGGATTGACTGTGGACAGTTGGAGGTGTTCGGTGAGGGTCAATTTTTGATTTTGGATGAGGACCTTGAGCTGTGACCATTTAGGAATGGACACAGAACTCGAAAAGAAGAGGCTAAATGACACAAAAGGGGCAGAAGGTCCTGTTAATTCCATAATATAACAATATGCCCACAAGGGGCAGCAACGCAGGTTGAAAAAGTTAAGTTTTTAATTCCAAATTCAATTTCACATGACACGTATTTAGGTACAATGATGAAACGAGCATAAAAAAAAAAAGGGAAGCCATAGACAAATTGTCAGGTAATGTATTGGATAAAGCTCATGAAGACGAGGAATAATAGGAAACAGGATCTTTAATGACGAAACTCACTACAAACACACGTACACATCGACGAGATCGGACAAAGAACTGAAAAACAGGGAGAATATATACAAGTACAAATGAGGAGTGATAAACAGGGCACAGGTGAATGACATTACTAATTAGATATTTCTGCATGTCCATTTCAGTGTTTCAATGACAATATATAGCTTAAATCTCAAAATCTGTTGTCAGTTTTTTTATATATTGATCTTAACTAAACTGTTGTTAGTGCCAAAGGTGTAATGTTTTGTCTGTAGTTCCTTATTTCAACCCAGACTAATTTGCCTTTGTTTAATGGTTGTAATGCTCTCACCTGTGTTAAATCACTTCTAATGAGAACCCCTATTTAAGGCCTCAATGTTTTTTTTGTTCTTGTTCAGTCCTGATGTTGGCCTATGCATTGTCATTCCTAAGGATTTTGGGGTTTGAGATTTTTTTTCTGCCTTATGTTTTGTTCTTGGATTGCATGCTTTTTGTCATCTCTTTGAGGATTGTGGACTCATTGATTTTCTTACTGGACTGATGTTTAAGAAGATCTTTTCTGTTTGTAAAAACCTTTTTGTATAACCTCTCAAGAAGAGTTGTTTATGTTACCCTCTCAGATCCATCTAAAGTGCTGCCTAATGTTCTGTAATGCTGTGCTAATGTTCTGTATTCCCTTTTTGAAGTAAAGATCCAAAGACAAGACTCAGATTCTTGGGGTATCAATGTCTCTTATTCCTCTGCATTTGGGTTCAATCTTCCCTGTGGTGCAGTGGTCAGCATCAAAGACACACACACACACACGCCAGAGACCCGAGTTCGATCTACAGTGGGATCATGACACAAAGGAGTTTCATAAGAGTTTCACAAAAGTTACAGCAAAAGTATTGTATTGATGGTACTTGCCTGTATTCAGCAATGCATTATTGGAAATACCATTCATTTAATATGTGCCATTAATTTCTTAAACTTCAAAACCTGAAACAAATGTTTAACACTAAGGGTACGTTTACACTACAATGATGTACTAAAAATGGAAAAAATATTTACTTTGCGTTTATTGTGTACAGACGATAATATTGTCAATGTTTTAATTGGTGAAGTTCACAACGTAATTTTGGGAGGAGTGAACCCATCTAATCTTTCAATTAGTGAAACTCAAACATAATCTCAAGAGGAGGGAACCCTAATCTTTCAATTACATCCAGAGCGTATAAGCAGCTACTCACCCTGCTCTGGCATCAGTTGCTTCGATATCCCTCCACCTCCCCAACTCCACCACATACAGGTCCTTCTCAAAAAATTAGCATATTGTGATAAAGTTCATTATTTTCCATAATGTAATGATAAAAATTTAACTTTCATATATTTTAGATGCATTGCACACCAACTGAAATATTTCAGGTCTTTTATTGTTTTAATACTGATGATTTTGGCATACAGCTCATGAAAACCCAAAATTCCTATCTCAAAAAATTAGCATATCATGAAAAGGTTCTCTAAATGAGCTATTAACCTAATCATCTGAATCAACTAATTAACTCTAAACACCTGCAAAAGATTCCTGAGGCTTTTAAAAACTCCCAGCCTGGTTCATTACTCAAAACCGCAATCATGGGTAAGACTGCCGACCTGACTGCTGTCCAGAAGGCCATCATTGACACCCTCAAGCGAGAGGGTAAGACACAAAGAAATTTCTGAACGAATAGGCTGTTCCCAGAGTGCTGTATCAAGGCACCTCAGTGGGAAGTCTGTGGGAAGGAAAAAGTGTGGCAAAAAACGCTGCACAACGAGAAGAGGTGACCGGACCCTGAGGAAGATTGTGGAGAAGGACCGATTCCAGACCTTGGAGGACCTGCGGAAGCAGTGGACTGAGTCTGGAGTAGAAACATCCAGAGCCACCGTGCACTTTTGTGCACAGAGCCACTTTTTAACCAGAAACAGCGGCAGAAGCACCTGACCTGGGCTACAGAGAAGCAGCACTGGACTGTTGCTCAGTGGTCCAAAGTACTTTTTTCGGATGAAAGCAAATTTTGCATGTCATTCGGAAATCAGAGTCTGGAGGAAGACTGGGGAGAAGGAAATGCCAAAATGCCTGAAGTCTAGTGTCAAGTACCCACAGTCAGTGATGGTCTGGGGTGCCATGTCAGCTGCTGGTGTTGGTCCACTGTGTTTTATCAAGGGCAGGGTCAATGCAGCTAGCTATCAGGAGATTTTGGAGCACTTCATGCTTCCATCTGCTGAAAAGCTTTATGGAGATGAAGATTTCGTTTTTCAGCACGACCTGGCACCTGCTCACAGTGCCAAAACCACTGGTAAATGGTTTACTGACCATGGTATTACTGTGCTCAATTGGCCTGCCAACTCTCCTGACCTGAACCCCATAGAGAATCTGTGGGATATTGTGAAGAGAAAGTTGAGAGACGCAAGACCCAACACTCTGGATGAGCTTAAGGCCGCTATCGAAGCATCCTGGGCCTCCATAACACCTCAGCAGTGCCACAGGCTGATTGCCTCCATGCCACGCCGCATTGAAGCAGTCATTTCTGCAAAAGGATTCCCGACCAAGTATTGAGTGCATAACTGAACATAATTATTTGAAGGTTGACTTTTTTTGTATTAAAAACACTTTTCTTTTATTGGTCGGATGAAATATGCTAATTTTTTGAGATAGGAATTTTGGGTTTTCATGAGCTGTATGCCAAAATCATCAGTATTAAAACAATAAACGACCTGAAATATTTCAGTTGGAATTTTTATCATTACATTATGGAAAATAATGAACTTTATCACAATATGCAAATTTTTTGAGAAGGACCTGTAAATTAGGCATCTCATCTATCGTACTCCTTTTCCAGGCACTAGTAGTCCCTGGGGGCTATATCCAAGCTTGAGTTGAAGCTGCTTCCTCGAGCCCCTCCACAGCGGACAGCAAGCCAAATTCGCTTAACCTTATTAGCTTAAAGATTTTATGAGGAAACGAACAATTGAAAATGCTGCATTACTTTGTAGAAAAACTATGCGCCTATAGAGGGTAAGACACAAATCATCGATGACATCATCGTTTTCACAAATTAGCATTTTTGTAGTTTACACAGAGACAATAACGGTATTGTTTTAAAAATAAACGTACACTTTGAAAACCGTTTTCAAAAGTTTGCGTTTTCATCTCCCCCAAAGCGCCATTGTACTATAAATGAATGACCAACACACAACTTTTTCCGCTTTTAGTTGAAAACGGTTTAGTGTTAGAAGTTATGGTTAAGTTTCAATTAACTGTTCATGCAGGGGAAGTCTGAAAGCTATTAATGATGCACACCGGTCAAGGCATGTTTGTACCTTGTGACCATCTCTAAACCACATTTATCTATGGTCACACTTGATCTCTGCTTGGGACCTATTTGGAGAATTAAGTCACTTATTATAGGTATATTAGGAATGGTTTATGAAATCAGTCTTAAATTGTTATAATGTATAATTCCTATTTTCCCTTTAAAAAATATGAGACTGCTGTACATAAAATGTATCATTTTATTGTGGGTAATTCATTCAGAGTCACATAATTGTCACAAGGTGAACTCCGGCTGCATTTACACTGCAAGTCTTAAAGGGGACCTATTATGCAAAATTCACTTTTGCCTGGTGTTTGGCTATAAATGTGTGTTGGCAGTGTGTGTACACAACCACCCTATAGTGATAAAAATCCACCCCCTCCTTTTTTTTTAATCCCCATAAATCATAAGCAGTGTCTCTGAACAAGCCGTTTCCAGATCCCTGGCAGTGTGACGTCACAAAAGCCACAGGCCCCACCCACAGTGTTGACTAGCACTTAAATTTGAACATAGAATTGAACATAAGTTTGAACATAGACCCGCCCTGAGAGCGTTCACAGCGAGGCCGCCATTGCACGTCTCCTGAGCGTTTTAGGTGTTCTGTAGCTGGATGGATTAATCCACATAACTCTCTTCATTTACAACCTAAATCTGAGCTGCTGAAAACGAGGTGGATTAACTTGGTTTTCCAGGAAAATGCTCCCTCAGTTCTGCCGAAATTCGTGTATGTCTGCGCGAATCATTTCACACGGGACTGCTTTGTGAACGAATATCAATACAAATGGACAATATAAAACAGAGACTGTGCTAAAAATGTGTTACTCAAGGATATACAAGTTAAAACTGTTCGTGATCCAGCTTACAGTCTCCAGAGTGACACTAAATACGGCAGTAATGAAGGTAAGGGCACTTTATTAGTTCATCTGAGTTTATTTACGGGTATAAAGTTTATTAAGCACCACCCGAAAGGCATAAGGTCTTTATATATTTCTTTACTGTTAGTTGTAACGAGTGTTTCTGTGTAATTCGCAATGTTTGTTGGTGATAACAAGGATAAGAGAGAGAGAGTTTATGGATAATATTTTAATGCACACTTGCACTGTGTTTTATTAAGCTCTTACAGTGATTTTCTAGAGTGAAAACGGACACTTCATATTTTGTGTGAAGTACAATAAATGTCATAAAACTCATCTGTAAAGTTTTGGCCATCATTCGGACGGTACAACAGGCCTGTACTAATATAGTGGATTAAAACAAGAAGGCAATATAATTTATAAGTGTAATTGAACTAAACTATACTATCTCCATGCAGCATATATTCGCAGTTTCTGACATCATATAATGTGTCTGTCCTGACTGAAACCTGTCACCGGAGAATCAGCTCGTGAAGCTCCGCCCTCTTAAGCCGATCGCAGCAGCTCATTTGCATTTAAAGGGACCGCACTAAAACTGCTCGTTTTTGCTCAACCGCTAAAAGTAGCAATTTTAACATGCTATAAAAAATTATCTGTGGGGTATTTTGAGGTAATTTGCGTTTGATCTTTTATCTAGCCTACAGTTATTATTTTTAGATTAGATTTAGATTTTTTAATGAATTCGAGCGAGAGAGAGCGCGATTCCGATCTGTGTCAGATGTGAGCAAAAGATCGGATTTTTTGTGCCAGTGTAAACGCAGCCTCAGATACAAGGGAGAGTTGGATTCAAGTGCAGGTGGTTTAATTAAAGTAATAAGAAATAACAAAAAAAAAACTGCAAAACAAAGCGCAAGTAAACTGAACTGAGTTTAATATAAACCCAACGGACTGGTTTGTACATATTTGCCCCAAACATGGGTTGAAACAACCCAGCATTTTTAAAAAATTTTTAGTGAAGGCACACCTGGAAGACAATCAAGGAAAGACAATCAACAAAGAGACTATGGCTGCGTTCCACTCCAATTTTAGACACGCACTCACAAACGTCCCTAAGCACTTCCCCTCGGGGGAATCCCTGCCGCCATTTTAAAGTGTGTTCCACTTCGTGGAGAGGAGGAGGTACGTTTATTTGGACAGACCCTTGCTCTCTCGGTCAAAATCGAGGGAGCGAGGGTCTGTCCAAATAAACTTCCCTCATCCACTCCACGAAGTGGAACTTCATATGTACACTTCAGGCAGCTCCATGCAACACAATTGTGATGTCACCGCACATTGTGTTTAATTTACTCCACCACAAACAACTCTATGATATGTTCATTTTTCTTTTAATATTTAAAACACACATATACATATATATATATATATATATATANATATAAATAATGCTGAAAAAAAAAATTTCGTAAAGAAAAAAAAAAAAAAAATCAACTCCATAGCGGATTCCAAGTGATCAAGGGCTTGGGACGTTCCAATTCAGCCCATGGCAAAAGTTCTGCTAGTAGTGGGCACTCATGCAACGTAAGCAATGTTGTACGTCCGAGTCAGTGAGACTGAGTGAAGTTAGGTAGGGAAGGTCATTAAAAAACTAACTGGAATGCAGCCATGGAAACATGGCAAGGAAACAGGAACAGAACAGGGGAAAGTGCAAACTAAAAGTCTATAAAGCAAAAAGGGGAACACAAACAGGGTACATGTTCCAATACAGATATTTCTACAACAGTTATTGGTACAGTATTACAAATATTCTACTGTTTGGATGTTAAAACATCTTTAAAACTCTTATTCGTGATGTGCTACAGTAGACAGATCACTAAAAACTATTTTAACCATTCAGGGTGTGATGATCTTTGACCTTCGAACTTAGGCAGCTGACTTGTTGCCACTCTGCCGACAGCATTTTCAGATGAAGGTACCTAATGAAACTGATTTCAGACAGACTTCTGACTCATAAACAGTTTACTGATCTAGCAAAATATAGAGAGTTTTGGTAAGAACAAAATAAATATTTAATTAGGATTGTGGGATATCAAAGGCAGCGAAGGATACATCTATGCTGCCTTCAGAAATTGATCAGATGAAGGTATCTCAGGAGATAGGAAGTGAAGCTAACAATCATTAGTTTCCACCTGTGTTCATTAATTATCTCTTTTATCTCTGTTCATTTAAGCCTCAGTTTTCACCCTCTCACCTCTCGGTCTGTCCTCATTGATGCTAGTGTTTGGTTGCCCTTCCCCTTAATCTCCAGTGTGTTTGTTATTAAAAGCTATTCATTTATCTTTTTTATCATCGTGTGCTCCTTCATTACAACCGAACTGTTACAGAAGGACAGACCCTCCACAGTGAGTAATAATGGACTTACCAGCTGTACAGCTTCTTTGCCTTTAACAGGAGAAGCTTTCCCTCGAGGCTCACTCCCGTGTGTTCATCGACCTGGCGTGCCATACCAACTTCTGTACCTTTACTTCGCCAGTATGAATGCAGAGACTAAGGCACGCCTGCCCGTTGTGGGTCCTGGAGGGGATTTCGCCACGTTTGTGGAGTGGGTGCTGGTGAATAATGATTCTGTTTACCATCGGCCTGGAAGATGACCACCACAGCCCTGCTCCACAACCATCCACCAGCCATCCACCACTGACAGCAACCGACACGAAAGTGTTGTCTGCGCTGACCCTAGACAGTGGAGATCGGTTAGCCTAGTCCCTCCGGGTCAGCCTTGGTCAACCATCGACCTGGCTACGCCTGGCTCCGCCTTCGTCCTCAGTCCCACTGGCTCAGCCAATGTCCTCTGGATTTCAGGTTCCACCTTGAATGCTAGTCGTCGCGGCTTTACCTCTGTCCCCTGAACCATCAGTGGCGGTGGGTGCATCGGCTACAACTGGGTCTCCTTCAGTGGTGGCTGCATTTCTGTCAGTCATCCCCAGGGTGCATACATCAAGTCGGCTACACCATGGCTCCTCCCACCTTCGACTCCGCCCTGGGGCCTTGATAACAGACCAGTTGTCAGTTCATTTTTACTTCTAAAATGCTTGTTACATGAGTTTAAATGTAAGCAATATTGTATACATTGTAACAGTGTCAAGAACTGTACAAGGTTCTAGTGGCTGTAGTTTTCATCCTCACCACCAGGGGGTCCTAGTGTGCTCCTTGGGTGTGATAAAAGATGAGGAAGTAGTAGAGTAAGATAGAGGAGTGTGTGGGTGCTTCTTAATATCCCTCCTCGTTTCCTCGCTCCTCAGTCCTCCATCCTATGACCCGGAAACCGATCGAGCTCAGCCATCTTGAAGGACATCTCAATTCTCTAATTACACCACGAGGAAGCGAGGATGGAGGAGTGAGGAAGCTTCCTGAGGAGTCATGAGCGAGGATACAAAGGTGTATCCTTTGCGGAAGTGTTTCTCATCAAGAAACGTGACGCACGCATAAATTCTCCTCCCCCTTCATATCTGTCACAATAATTTAAATGTATGCTTTAATGTATGCAGTTTAAATAAACTTTACATCTCACATATTTCAATGGGGCATCTTGCTTTATTAATATTTATAATATTTTTTTTTAAATAACCAAACTTTAACAACATATGGGTAGATCCCTCGAGTGCAGCTGATGACGCTTTGAAGTGACGCTAAAGGGAGCGAGGATTTCATTTCACTTGATTCAATTCCTCCGTCCTCGCTTCTTTTCCTTGGGTGCTTCTCAATTCTTATTTGTGCATCCTCGTTTCCTTTCCTCTCGTCTTAGCTCCACCCCTTCAGGATGCGAGGGAAGGAAACAAGGAAAAGAAGCGAGTACGGAGGAATTGAATCAAGTGAAATGAAATCCTCGCTCCCTTTAGCGTCACTTCAAGCGTCATCAGCTGCACTCGAGGGATCTACCCATCATTACAAGAAATGAGACAAGCTATAAATAAATCTAGATTAACGTCACCAGGGAAAGATCAGGGGCCGTATTCACAAAACATCTTAAGGCTAAAAGTAGCTCCTAACTTGCCGATTTAGGAGAAACTCTTACAAATAATGGGCGTGTCAGTCCTAATTTTAGGAGTCCTAAATTTTTGCTCTAAGAGTATTTCACAAAGCATTTTAGCGCTAAAACTAGCTCCTAAGTCTGTGAAACGTTAGGAGTAGTCAAGAGGACTCCTAAGTCACCCAAGACCAAATCACAAACAATCCTAATCCACCCAAAGACACTGTACACCATTGAGGGAATGGCAATAGAGCCTTGGGTGCTGAACCTTTTCTTCATAAATGCAATACAATTTGATTTATAGATTTGAATCTACGATGAGACGCCAAAAAAAATCTTTAACAAATAAATAGATATTGTCTGATTACCTGTGGCAGTGGTTTTCATGAGTTCACACTTACAAATGATTGAATAGAGTAAAAATATATATATATATATGTAATAAGTGTATTTGGTGTGCTGTCCAAGGGGATAGAGGGCTCGGAGCTTGAAATTTAGCCCAAAACCAAAGTTCTCCCCATATCCCCAGCCGAGAGAGGAGCGGGTTGGCGGAGGGATGCAGAAAACCGTCGAAGTAACTATAGGCGAGTCGGCTCTCGTCTGTGTATATATTCCTCCTCTCGAGCTGATTAGAAAGACCGTTTGAATGTGTTTCTCCCAAACTTTGTTTATAAAACATAATTTGTCACTTGAATTCTGCATTCTCTTGAGATGCAGACATCCAAGAGGTGGACAATTAACTGTATATACTAGTTTAATTAGTGACACTTAGCCTACATTTTAAAACCTTTATGGCAACAATATGGCAACATTTTATTTTGACTATGGCAACATTTTTATTAAAAAATATTTATTTGAATAGGGCAACATTTGTATTTTAAAACCTTTATTTTAATGTGGAAACATGACACCTCATTCTACAATATTTCTATGATTAAATCGCTGACTCCTCCCCCATCAGCCAATCACTGTGTGTCTATTCCATTGCAACGAGGTCAACCCCGCCCTTACTCTTAGCTTAAGACTTCAGTCAGTTCCTTAGTAAAAGTTTGTCTCAGCAGCTTTGTGAATAGGTTTTAAGAGAAAACTCTTAGCTAAGAACTTTTACTGCTATTTAGGAGAACTCTTAGTGGTAAGATAAAATGTTTTGTGAATACGGCCCCAGATCTGTTATATTATGTTAAAACATCTAGGAATTTTAACTCAAGGTAAACTTTTAGGTTTGTATAATAAAATATGGGAAGGTGGTATTTTACCTATTAGTTGGAAAGATGCAGTTATTATTCCCATAATAAAACCAGGAAAGGATCCAACAAATCCAGCAAATTACAGGCCAATTGCTCTTACATCTCATGTTGGGAAAATAATGGAAAGGATGATTGTAGAGAGATTGATGTTTTATTTAGAAAGTAAAGGATTGTTATCTCCTCATCAGAATGGTTTTAGGAAAGGTCGAGGAACTATGGATCCAGTTGTTTGTTTGGAAACAGAAGTTAAAAAAGCACAAATTAAAAAGGAATCAGTATTAGCAATATATTTAGACGTAGAAAAAGCGTATGATATGATATGGAAAGAGGGACTGTTGATTAAATTAGTTAAATTTGGAATAAAAGGAGGAACTTTTAATTGGATTAAAAAAAAATTATATGAAAGATATATCCAGGTTAAAATTGGAACTACATTGTCCAGTAGATACAGAGTAGAAAATGGGACTCCACAGGGTAGCGTGATCAGCCCATTACTTTTTTCTATTATGATTAATGATGTGTTTTATGAATTAAAATATGATATTGGTAAATCAATGTTTGCTGATGATATTGCTCTTTGGAAAAATGGTAAGAATCTAATATTAATACAAGAGAAGATGCAAGAAGCAATAAGAAAGACTGAAAAATGGTCTTATTCTTGGGGTTTTAAATTTTCAGTAGAAAAGACAAAGATGATGGTTTTTACTAGAAAGAAGGTTGATAAAGCAAAGATATTGATGTATGGGGGACAACAGGTAAAGTCCTTTCATTTTTTAGGGGTTATATTTGACTCTAAACTGACTTGGAATGATCATATAAAGCAAATAGAGAAGAAATGCAAGATGATTCTTAATATAATGAGATGTTTAACAGGTTCGGAGTGGGGTGCTAGTATAAGAGCCTTGAGAGATGTATATGTTGCTTTAATAAGACCAGTGATAGAGTATGGAAGTGTAGTGTATAGATCAGCTGCAAAGACTCTGTCAAAGAAATTGGAAATAATACAAAATCAAGCTTTGAGAATCTGCTGTGGGGCTATAAAATCATCTCCAATTTTTGCGATTCAAGTGGGCATGGGTGAATTACCTCTGAATTTAAGATACAAGCAACTGATGATGAATTATTGGGCAAGTTTAAAAGGTCATAATGGAGAAAAACACCCTACTGTAAAGGCCCTTAGCCCCTGTTGGGAAAGTATGAAAGCAAAGGGAGAATGTTTTGTTTGGTCATCAAAAAATATGGCCAAAGAAATGGGATTAGAAGGGAAAAAGTATAGTCCTTCAGTACCTTATCTAGTGACACCGCCCTGGATGTTTCCAACACTGTCTTTAGATCTATATATACATGATGAAATTAAAAGAACTAACGGGAAAGGAAATTGGTCAGATATAGTTGATAAGATTGAGAACAATGCATAAGTCTTTTATTGCGATATTTACTGATGGATCTAAAGAACCTAAGAGTGGAAATACTGGCTTTGCTTTTGTTATTACAGAGCTAAAGACAAATATTAGGGAAAGAACACCTGACTATTTAACAGCGTTTACAGTGGAACTGTAAGCTATTTTAAATGCAGTACAATGGGTAGAGCATAATAAGCTTAAACTGGTAGTAGTATGCTCTGATAGTTTATCAGCATTGGTTTCTTTACAGTTTTTATCATCACATAATAGACCTGATATTGTGTATGAAATATATGAAATTCTGTACAGACTAAATCATATAGGAATAAGAATGAGATTTATGTGGATACGAGCCCATAGGGGAATTGAGGGAAATGAGATGACTGATGGTCTAGCAAAGCAAGCTCTAAAACAAGACAGAATATCTGAGGTACCATATAGTAAAGCAGAAATTAAAGCAATTGTACGAATTAATATAATGAATGCTTGGCAAAAACAATGGGATGAAGGAAGTAAAGGACGTCATTTGTACAAGATAAGAAAAGAAGTAGGAAAAATTAAATCAATAGGAAGAACTTCCAGAGAGTTAGGTCATACTGGGTTAAATAAAACAATGTATTTATTGAGTAAGCACCCTTCAGATATGTGTGATTGTGGAAAAGAAGAAGAGACAGTGGAGCATGTTATTTGTCAATGCATTAAATATAAAACACAAAGAATAAGGTTTAAAGATGAGTTAAAGAAATATGGGGTGAATGAGTTAAATCTTAAGAGTATATTAAATGAAGAACAAATGATTAAAGTTTTATTTATTTTTCTGAAAGAAACTGGATTTATTGAAAGAATTTAAATGAATTATTTATAACTATTATTATTATTAATGTGTTTGTATGTAATATATATATATTATTTATTTATTTATTTTTGTTATTTATTTTTTTGTATATACATATATATATATATATATATATATACACACATATATATATATATAAATATATATGTGTGTTAAATTTGTCACTCTTTGTTATATTGCAGCCATTTGCTAAAATCATTTAAGTTCATTTTTTTCCCTCAATAATGTACACACAGCACCCCATATTGACAGAAAAAACACAGAATTGTTGACATTTTTGCAAATTTATTAAAAAAGAAAAACTGAAATATCACATGGTCCTAAGTATTCAGACCCTTTGCTGTGACACTCATATATTTAATTCAGGTGCTGTCCATTTCTTCTGATCATCCTTGAGATGGTTCTACACCTTCATTTGAGTCCAGCTGTGTTTGATTATACTGATTGGACTTGATTAGGAAAGCCACACACCTGTCTATATAAGACCTTACAGCTCACAGTGCATGTCAGAGCAAATGAGAATCATGAGGTCAAAGGAACTGCCTGAAGAGCTCAGAGACAGAATTGTGGCAAGGCACAGATCTGGCCAAGGTTACAAAAAAAATTCTGCTGCACTTGAGGTTCCTAAGAGCACAGTGGCCTCCATAATCCTTAAATGGAAGACGTTTGGGAGGACCAGAACCCTTCCTAGAGTTGGCCGTCCGGCCAAACTGAGCGATCAGGGGAGAAGAGCCTTGGTGAGAGAGGTAAAGAAGAACCCAAAGATCGCTGTGGCTGAGCTCCAGAGATGCAGTCGGGAGATGGGAGAAAGTTGTAGAAAGTCAACCATCACTGCAGCCCTCCACCAGTCGGGGCTTTATGGCAGAGTGGCCCGACGGAAGCCTCTCCTCAGTGCAAGACACATGAAAGCCCGCATGGAGTTTGCTAAAAAAACACCTGAAGGACTCCAAGATGGTGAGAAATAAGATTCTCTGGTCTGATGAGACCAAGATAGAACGTTTTGGCCTTAATTCTAAGCGGTATGCGTGGAGAAAACCAGGCACTGCTCATCACCTGTCCAATACAGTCCCAACAGTGAAGTATGGTGGTGGCAGCATCATGCGGTTGGGGGTATTTTTCAGCTGCAGGGACAGGACGACTGGTTGCAATCGAGGGAAAGATAAATGCGGCCAAGTACAGGGATATCCTGGATGAAAACCTTCTCCAGAGTGCTCATGACCTCAGACTGGGCCGAAGGTTTATCTTCCAACAAGACAATGACCCTAAGCACACAGCTAAAATAACGAAGGAGTGGCTTCACAACAACTCCGTGACTGTTCTTGAATGGCCCAGCCAGAGCCCCGACTTAAACCCAATTGAGCATCTCTGGAGAGACCTAAAAATGGCTGTCCACCAACGTTTACCATCCAACCTAACAGAACTGGATCTGCAAGGAGGAATGGCAGAGGATCCCCAAATCCAGGTGTGAAAAACTTGTTGCATCTTTCCCAAAAAGACTCATGGCTGTATTAGATCAAAAGGGTGCTTCTACTAAATACTGAGCAAAGGGTCTGAATAATTAGGACCATGTGATATTTCAGTTTTTCTTTTTTAATAAATCTGCAAAAATGTCAACAATTCTGTGTTTTTCTGTCAATATGGGGTGCTGTGTGTACATTAATGAGGAAAAAAAAAGAACTTAAATGATTTTAGCAAATGGCTGCAATATAACAAAGAGTGAAAAATTTAAGGGGGTCTGAATACTTTCCGTACCCACTGTATACTAATCTCTTGCCCACACTCCAGGACAGCAGGTGGCGGATATGCACCTTAATTGCTAGTTGCCTCCCGCCAATAAAAATAGAAGAAGAAGAAGAGTAAGATAGAGGACAGCATGGTGTGCTTTGTGTTCCTTCTCGGCCCTGAGAGAACATCTTTGTTGGGAAACTTAATTGTTTGCTGCTCAATTGTAAGTAATGCTTGATTATAACCACTAAATTAAGTATTTTGAATAGCTTTGACTTTTATACTTAATTGTATATGTGAATATATGTGAGGTACCTGTTATTATTCATTGAGGTTGTCATCCACACCATTTAATGAGTGGGTTTTTTCTGAATATTTGTATTTTCTTTTGTAGAAGGATTTTTGTTTATGGGCTTCCTTTCCTTACTCATCAACTCATGCTATGGGAATAATGTGTCTCAAGATGGCGCCGCTGAGTCCGGTCGCCGTCCAGGTCGCTCCGCTTAGATTGTGTTTTNTCATCTGTGTTGTATTCTTTAATAATTGCACTGTCCATGGAGCGGACCTGACTCTCATTTCACTGCTGGTTATATATGCTCTATATAATTGTGCATGTGACAAATAAAACTCTTGAATCTTGAATCTTGAAATGTGGAGGTGCTATCCTTGAAGAGACTGATGTGCCAGGGCATATGGGGTATTTCCTACATTATATGTCTGGACTTTATCACAAGTACAAGTATTCTTTAAACTGATGAGACTTTCTGTGATTTCTTGTTTTGGGTTATTGATTTCTACTATTTTTGTTTTTGTTTTTTTATTGTGTTTGATCATTGTTTGTAATGTTATGATTGGAGAAGTTCTGTTCAACTATGTGTTATTCATGTATTTATTAATAAACTCCTTGCTATTTTCTGTCACATTCATAATCATTACTTTTGCCGGTTCTTTATGGCAAGCTTTATGCGTGTGCTTGAGTGCTATATAGCCTACACTCTAAAAAATGCTGGGTTAAAAACAACCCAAGTTGGGTTGAAAATGGACAAACCCAGCGATTGGGTTGTTTTAACCCAGCGGCTGGGTTAAATGTTTGCCCAACCTGCTGGGTAGTTTTATTTAACCCAAATATTGTTTAAAAATTACTGTATTTCTTGCTTAAAATGAACCCAAAATATGTTGGAAATTAACATTTATTAATATGTTTAATAAACATTTATTAATACTTTTTTTGAATAATATTTAAACAATAAACATTTATTAAATCGCTTATTAATAAATGCTCATCTTTTTTATTATTATTGTTGCCTCTAGTAATTATGAGTCTGATTTTTAATTTCCAACCTATTTTGGGTTCATTTTAAGCCAGACATATAGTAATTTGTAAACAATTGTTGGGTTAAATAAAACTACCCAGCAGGTTGGGCAAACATTTAACCCAACTGCTGTGTCAAAACAACCCAATCGCTGGGTTTGTAATTTTTTCAACCCAACTTGGGTTGTTTTTATCCCAGCATTTTTTAGAGTGTATATTACGTAAATGCTCATTATTATTCTCTCCAGTATTTAAGAAATTAAATTAATATAAATGTGATTAGTCAACTAATGGCTTAAATGAACAACTACTAGTCGACTAGAAAAAACATATTTCACATTTTTGATCCAGCATGTCACAAAGGGTATTCTGGTTTGAGCTCGCGCTCCGCTCGCTTGCTCTGACACACCCACACCCACTATTATTAGTTTAAAATGATATTTGTGTATGACTAATCAGTACTATTTCTGTAACGCCGCATTTTATTGTCAGTTCACGGTAACAGCGTTGTAATGGGGGAAACAGTAATTTGTTTGATTACTTGTTACTGAAAAAAGTAATGCCGTTTATTTATAATGCGTTATTCCCATCCCATCATTTACTGTTCATACGGTGTATGTAGTTGATTTCACTGGTTTATAATTTAATAAATATTTTTAAGTGTAAAAATGTTTCACCCAAAAAAAAATAAATAAAACTAAAATTAAGTAAATAATAGTAAAAGTTTTTTTTAGAGTGTAGTTTAGCACACTTAGCTTCAAGGTAAATGTCTGTCTTTGCAGGTGCTGGAATGGTTTAAGGCTGGAGAGAATGCAAATGGATCTGGATAGAAGACGGCGGATGACGAAGGCTGAAGATGGACAGGAATCTCAACATCTCTGAAGGAGGGAACGGAGACGTACATTGGACTGACTGACGAAAAGGAATCTTGCTAGAGAGGCCAATCTACTTTAAGTCTGCTGACTGCCAGGACTCAAAGTGAGCATTCTGAAGTACTCGGAGCACCAGTGCAAGGTCCCAAGAGGGTATGGAGGGGGGTCAAGGACGATTCAATCCTCCATGAGGATTCAAAGCAGGTGATGTCGATTTAGTGGTAATCAGGGAACCGGCTTTACTGACGAAATGCACGTGACAATCGCATGCGATATATCGCCCAGTCCTACTGACCCGATTTTCAACTCTTCTATTCTTACAGATTCAATCTCAAATCTCAAAAGGACAATCATTGAGAGATCATTTAAAAGGGTTAACTATCTTCAGAATAATGATGCCTTATATGTGCTTGACGTGCTTATTAGAACTTATGATATCTTAATCTATGCATTATTGTGATTATTATTTTAGTAGGTCAGGTTAGTAATATGTGTGCAAGAGATGTGTCATGTTTGAGTTTGAATTAAAGCTCATATTATTCATTATAACGCTGGGTGCATGAGATGTTGAAATTCTGTATCAGGGAGATATTAGGAAACTTTATAAAGTTACTAATCAAAACAGGAAAAGTTCCACGAATGTCACGATGCAATCAATGAACAAATAAGAAACAGTACGGGGCGTGTCTAAGCTCCGTAGCAGCGTCTCATTGGAGAATCGCGTCGGAGGACATAACCAAAATCTTCTCCTTAAAACCATGATGCCAAAACAGCTCGCTGCTGATGGTTTTTCCACCCAACAGTCCTTGCTTGTTGTTTGACCAGAGGCTCGTTTTCCACCCAACAGCCGTCACATCCAGAACTCTGAAACACTCCGTTGAAACTTCGTGACCAAAAATCTCCAAAGCTGAGAGCCGCTCAAGCAACAGACTCTCAGAAGAGCTTTCAGCACGTCACCAGCCGGCGACCTCCTTCTAAAGCTCCCGCGCAACCCAACGCAGGGCTTCCCCGAGAGACGTCACCTAAAGACAGCCAATCCAAGCCGGGATTTCCCTTTCAGCTTGATACGAGCTACGGAACAACTCGATTACCTCAGCTGTCAAATCGAACGCAGGTACAAGAAAAATTCTCTCTCTCTTGCTGGAAACTGGTGAAAATCCTTTAAGGAGAAAGAATCGAGCCAAAGCTCTGCTTTTGTTATTTTTCTCAGGTTGCAATTTTAATTATTAGTACTGAAGTTAGAATTTTCTTCATAACTCACTCTATCAACTCCGCGAATGTATGTGTGTGCGTATGTGTGTGTGTTAGCCTTAGTTTCCTGTAATCATAGTAGTTGTTCAATAAAGTCTTGTTTGATTTTTTCACGCTTACAAGTGTCTTGTGCTGCGTTTCAAATTACTGCCTTATACCTTAAAGATTTGGGCTACTTTTGCTCATATAGTAATCATAACAAAATATTATTACTGTTGGCCACGAGATAATATTTTATCCAGAATTGGTAAAATACTTTAGCCTCAATTTTTTGCTGGACGAATAATTGATGAAGTGTTAAATATTAATTCTGAATCATTTACAGTTGATTCGGTTCTTATTCACTGTAATTTAATTACTCCTTTAGTTATAGATAATTGAATTTTATGCTTACAGGAGTTACTGCCACTGCGGCTGCCATATGCCCCAGGAGCCTCTGAAAGGATTTCAGGGGGACCGCCATCCTGACCTTGAACATATTCAAGCAGTTCAACAATGACTTAGCACAATCCTCCATGAGACATGCTGTCTGTTAGAACGAATCAAACTCCATACCTGGAAAAGAGATCCTCTGCACAGGGGAGAGTTTGATCTTTTCCCAGTTGACCTGAGGACCCAACTGGCTGAGGTGACTGGGCACCAGGTCCCTGTGTTTGCTTTCAGTAACTGATCCCGAGACTGAGCTAGTGTAAGTCGTTGAGATAGTTGTTTATCGAGATAGTCCTCTCATGGGAACAAGGGCCCCATTCGTGACTTTTGTGAAGACACAGAGAGACAGGGACAGCCCGAAGGGAAGGAAATGCTTGACCCTCAAACGCAAAGTGCAGGAACGGCCAGTGTTGAGGAAGAATCAGGTCAACTGCTGCAAATCAGTCTTGGGGACAATTGCACTTGAAAATGCATTTCTGCATGAGCATTTTGAATTTGTGAAGGCTCCGATTCAACACTCACAGGCCCAAGATTGTCCGTAGCCCACCGCGTTTCTTGGGTACAATGAAGTAGGGGCTGTAAAACCCTGACCTCATATCGGCTGGAGGGACCGGCTCTACCGTGTCCCTCGCCAGTAGGACTGCGATCTCCGCTTGCAAGACATAGTGGCAGAGTTCTCAACCGCATCACAGAAGAAGCCAGTCTGGGACACGGGGGAGTTAAGAAACCTGACCTTGTTGGTTTCCCTCATGTCGGCCAGACACAGCCAGAGATGGCGATCCTGGACCACCATCGTGGTCATCGCACGATCCACAGGGACCTTCGTCGCACAAAGCCCAAGGTTCGTTGCGGCCCGAAGTTCCTGAAGAACTAGTGGATCATGACCACCCACATGCAGGCCCTTCAGTGCCTGGGCCTGATGGACCTGCAACAACGCCATGGCGTGTAGGCAGAAGCTTCTCCCCACAGACCTGGTAAGCCTTCCCAGTTAAGTCCGACGAGTGCTTACAGGTCCAGAAAGGGAGACACGTGTTCCCCCGCCAGGGTTAGGGTTAGGGCACAGCAACGGCCTGCTCCACAGGAGGAACCTGCATTAGCCGCCCTACCATCAAGGGCTCGGGACACGATGGAGGTTTCCACATGAGCCCAACCCTGTTGGCAGCCCGGGAAAGCATAGCCATCATCTCCGGGTCTGACTCGGGCATTGCTACCTTTCCCGAAGGAGGCAACCCCGCTGAATCGTCATCCCCAGAGAAGTCTGGCTTACCCTCCGATGGAGCGATAGACATCCGGTCGTCAGGGGGATCCGCTGGTACACACCTTTGAGATGGTCCAGCGTGTTCCCACGGTAGCTCTGCTGGCTGAGGAGCACAGGAGGGATCAGGGTTCGTAGGGGGTTGAGCACATTCTGATAGGGGGCAGAATCAGAATGTGCTTTATTCGCCAAGTGTGCACAAACACACAAGGAATTTGTTGTGGTTTTTACAGAAGCTCTTGGTACACACATACATATGACATGAGAACAGAAACATTTAACTAAGTAAACTAAGAAAATAATAAATAAGTAAAATAAAATAAATAATAATACTACTATGGTATACATCTGGAACAGAAGACATACAGATTTGTATTGTATATACAGCAGGGTGAATAGTATATATATATATATTTACACTAATTTTTACTCTCTATCAAGTACTGAAAGTGAATACTAAAACGGTAATTGCTATGTTAGCTGTTTAAGCTGGAGATGGCGTTGGGGAAAAAACTGTTCTTATGCCTAGATGTTCTAGTGCACAGAGATCTGTAACGTCTGCCTGAGGGCAGAAGTGCAAACAGGTTGTGTCCAGGGTGAGAGGGGT
>RJVU01027559.1:4706135-4722530 GCA_003731715.1 Anabarilius grahami | reverse complement strand
GTGTCAGTGAGCTCATCCAGATCAGCGGCTGCAGCCTCAAAAACACTCCAATCAGTGCAGTCGAAACAGGCTTGTAAAGCCCGCTCTGTTTCGCTGGTCCATTTCTTTACAGTTCTTACCACAGGCTTAGCAGATTTCAGTTTCTGCTTGTAGGCTGGTAGAAGATGAACCAAACAGTGATCAGAGAGTCCCAAAGCCGCTCTGGGGACCGAGTGGTATGCGTTCTTTAAAACAGTGTAGCAATGGTCCAGTATGTTGCTGTCCCTGGTGGGGCATGTGATGTGCTGTCTGTATTTAGGCAGTTCACGGGTGAGATTAGCTTTATTGAAATCACCGAGAATGATAATGAAAGTGTTTGGGTAACACTGCTCTGTGTGTGTGATCTGATCGGCCAACAGTTCTAGCGCCGCGCTCACGCACGCATCAGGAGGAATGTAAACACTCACCAGAATAAACGAAGAAAACTCCCGCGGTGAATAAAAAGGCTTACAGTTAATGAAGAGAGCCTCCAAATTGGGGCAGCAAATCTCCTTTAACACTGTCACGTCTGTACACCAGCCTTCGTTGATATAAAAACATAATCCACCGCCTTTCGTTTTCCCCGACGACTCAGTGACGCGATCCGCTCTGAACAGCTGGAAGCCCGGCAGATGAAGCGCGCTGTTCGGGATGGCTCCTTTCAGCCAGGTTTCCGTGAAGCAAAGTGCAGCAGAGTTGGAAAAGTCCTTGTTCGTGCGGGTGAGGAGAAGCAGTTCGTCTGTTTTATTTGCTAGGGAACGGAGATTCGCTAGATGAATACTCGGCAGCGGAGTCCTAAACCCGCGCTGTCGGAATTTCACGAGCGCACCGGCGCGTTTCCCTCGTTTCCGTTGTTTGGAGCGCTTGTATACAATCGCAGCTCCTCCAACCAGAATGTCCAGTAAAAAGTCTGAATGTTCAAAAGTCGGCAAAAAGTTATTTGGTGTGTTGTTTCTGATATCTAGGAGTTCGTCCCTAGTAAAGCTGATCGGAAAAAAGTTACTCAAAACAGGACAAACAAACAAAAATAACAAAAGTACCAAGACCAAAAAGTACCAAGACGCTACAAACCGGGGCGGCCATCCGCGGCGCCATCTTGCACCATGGCGGATTGCTATTTACATGCTATTTCCATACATACAACAATGTGCCTGAACACATCTCGTTTTCAGACCCGGGGCGAACAGATGGGCGCGAGTGCATTAGCTATTTTAACAATGTGGGCACTGGATGTGAAAATGATAGCTGTGTAGGGCTGAAACTAGCAATTTGCATTTCTCAGAGGTATTGAAGTATGCTTATTAGAGTAAAAAATTATAGGTGTCTGGGACATCTGGGTCAACTTAAGTCAGGTGCATGAGGAAAATCTATCACGATTTCATACTTTATGCACCAACATAGTTAGTGCAGGTATACAGTAATCAAGTCAGTGAAATCAAAATAAAATAAAATACAAGCAAAAATCATATAGTAGATTTATTACAAATACAAAATATTCTCAAAGCATTTGATCACAAGACTCTCTGAATATAATAGGTTAAATCACATCAAACAACTACACAGTTTTTTTTTTTTCATTTTATGATTTTGATTTGAACTGTGAAAATGAAATGTGCTATTTGTCTGCATCTTTTTTAAATTAATCATTTATTGAATTTGTTTATATTATTAGCACATTCAAGAGCTGTTTTGTGACATTTATGCATTTATCCAAAATCGAGGTATACAGTTTGTCATTTCATTCATTCCCAGGTGTTGAACCCATGATCTTAGATTTGCTAATGACATGCACTACTTTTTGAGCTACAGGAACAAATCTATCAATATCCATTGCATTAAACCACACTACTTGGTTACTCCATGGTTACTACTTTTAACTCTAATATCATTAAAATATCATTAAAAGAGGCTTTCAGAATTCACTGATTTTGTTTATTTTATTGATGCCAGTAGTTGCGAACAATGGTATTTTGGTGATAACAATGGTTACAATGGTAATTTTTGTGTATAGGTCAGGGTAGGTAATAATCCACCACCTGAAAGGAAAGAGAATGAGTCATATTGCTTGAATGTGAGAGCACAAATCAAAAGACATGGGTCAGAGAGCACTAGAGGTAGAACATTCTTGTAATGAGTACTCATCTGATTCTAGACTCCATTGTCAAAACCAGCAATATGTAGATTTTTAATATTCTATTGGGTAAAGTCCCAATACAAAATTAACTTAAAGCAAAGATAATAACATGCACTGAATCACGGACTGTGTAATCGTGAATGCAGAAGTGAAACAGTATCAGGACTGTGGAATAACAAATCTTGGATTTTTTTTAATGCTAATATTGCTCAGTTATAATTAACATTTATGCATTTTGGCAGATGCTTTTTTGGATAATTAATTCAAATAGGTTTTACCTAATAAATAACAATTATGCATGTGCTTCACTTGGAGAATACACTTGCTATTTTTCTAAATGCAGTACTACAACACACCTTCAGAGTCCTAAATGTGTGTTATTATGCCTATCAAATGTCAGCTTTATAGTCTTAGCTTCCTCCCTCCCTTCCTTCCTTCCTTCCATTGCCAAGACAACCAATTGTCGTGATTGATCACAGGAAGCAAATGCAAGTTATGACGTTTATTAAATGAGAGAAAGGAACAGTCAAGGAAATGTGCAGGCTTCCAATGGCGCAGGGACTGAGATGATCGGCTGTGGTGCGTGGTGGTGAGGAGAAGTGAAGTGGTGAGTAAATCCGAGGTTGAGACAAGGAACGTGAACACGATGACAACCAAACTGGAACTGAAGACGAGGACACAGGAACTCCGGTCAGGAACAGACGAACAACCACAACACAGGACACTAAACAACGATCTGACAAAGGAGATAAGAATGAGGTGAGTATATAAAGGGTGAGTGAATGAGCAGCAGGTGGTGAGATGATGAGTGGCAGCTGGATCCACTGATGAGCCACGTGGCCTGGACACACCCACAAACACACTCACACACACACACACACACACACAAACACACCCACCGCTGTCACAACACAGAGCACGCGACAAGAAGGAAACATTTTTTACATTTTATGCATTTGGCAGACGCTTTTATCCAAAGCGACTTACATTGCATTATACTATACATTTGTATCGGAGTATGTGCAATCCCTGGGATCGAACCCATGACCTTGGCATTGCTAGTGCCATGCTCGAACCACTGAGCTACAGGAAACAATGCATCTGTGAACCGTGACACCAAAAAACAAACTGTAGTTTCCCAGGAAACCTTGATATAAACACACAACATTGAAAACAGCACAGTATCGATAATATGCATAACAGACTGGGATGGGTAAGTAATGTATGTCATATCTACACCACTTGCATCACCAAACACAAATTCAAATTGGATTCCTAAAGCTCACAGTTGAGTCAGAAAGTATTTTAACATGAAAACAATTACACAATTCACTTTAAGTTTAGTCCTGTGATGGACTGACCACCCATCTAAGATTTTCCATGCTTACAGCTCAACTGATAAGACATGCTGGAATAGGTTCCAGACACTTTTATCCAAAGCAATTTACACTGAGTTCTTGCATTTTCTGGGAAATGAACTCATGACTTTGGTGTGGCTAGTGCCATGCACTGCTTCCTGAACTACAGGAAAGGATCTAGCTAAATCCATTGCACATAACCACATTCCTTGGTTACTACAGTTACTGTTACTTATTTAAAATAATAATATATTAACCCTTTGATGCACAAGCTATGAAAACCCCTTCTAATGCACAACATGGGTCAAAAATGACCCGTATTCATTTTCTATGTTATTTCAATCATGGGTGAGTGATTCTTTGATGGATGTAAGTCTTATAATATACAGCCTATTATATGAAATATAATATTTCATCATTTTTATTTTTATTAACAAGGTTTCTGTCTTACAGTGAAAATATATAATGTGTATCGATCAACGGTTGATGTGTATTTGAAAATATTCTTGTGCTTTTGATTTTCTTTATCCAGTGTTATTATGGCTGGTCCATACTAAAATGCCTGAAATGGTTGTAGAGATGCTGCATACAAAACAGGATGAGGCAATATAGTCCTGATTCAGAGTCTGAAATATCTGATGCTGATGACCTAGATTTTGTGCCACAGGGTCAGTCTGGAGTTATAGGTGTAAATCCAGCATCTCTTGATGAAGTAGACTCCTGATGTGTCCTCTGAAGAGGAAACTCAGACCAAGTCCAATAAATTGAGTAAAAAGGGGTCATACTGGAATGATCATCCCCCCACTCAGGGCAGAACAGAAGCATCCTGAGGAGCTGCCCAGGACCTTCACCTGGTTCAACAGCTATTTCACCGAAACATCCCTGGGATATGTTGTGCATAAAGTCAAGTCAAGTCACCTTTATTTATATAGTGCTTTTTACAATGCAGATTGTGTCAAAGCAGCTTTACAGTGATAACTGGTAAATAATTAATGTGTCATTGTCCAGCTTAAGTAAATTCAGTATGGATTCATTCTGTTGTAAAATCAATAATTAGTTAATTTATCTATACATCAGCACTGGAGAAAACAGTGATGTAATCGTCCAGCTCAGTTCCGTTTGCACACAATGGTGTCAATGCAGGCAAATCAAAACATTGTTGAATATCAAGTTTTTTTTTGATCTGCCTGCATTGATATCATTGTGTGCGAACTGAACTGAGCTGGATGATGACATCACTGTAAAAAAAAGCTGAAAGTATACTTTACGCACAGTCAAACGCAATATAACCTGCACATACAAAGTTACAGAAATCCGGCAGAAATTATTACAAAATTACAAAAAATCTGTATGCTGACCCTAGCGTACGCGTAAAAAGTGAAGTATAATTTGGCCTTTAGAAGGGTAGTGACACACAAAAAAATTTCATTCAAAAAGAAAGGAAAAATTAAAATAAGGATTTGTTCATTGAGGAATACCTGGAATAATGAATGATGAAATTAATTTCTTGTAATATATGCGATATAACAAAATAATAACTCATTTAGGTCACTTTAGACCCATGTTGTATATGTCCAAAACTGTTTCTTTTCAGGAACACTGACAGACATAAATGGTGACCAATAGCATTGATTTATGACAAAAAATAAAAATGATGAAATATAATATATAGCCTAATATATGAAATATAATAAGACTTACATCCATCAAATATACAAAAGCAGCCGTGTTGAGATGTGAAATGTGTGGCAGTTGAACAGTTGTCTGCAGTAAATATGTTCCTACTTGCAAAAATTTGCAAAGGTTTCTATATGGGTCATTTTTGACCCATATGTGTAAAATTAATGTAGACATACAAAAAAAGTAAGGAAGAAAAAATAAACATAATGATTTGTGAAAATCTAAAACAAGATATTTAACGAAAACCTGAAATAAATAAATGATAAAATACATTTCTTTCAAAGATTCAGCAAAGAATCACTCAGCCATGATTAAAATAAAATATAAAATGAATATGGGTCATTTTTGACCCTTGTTGTGCATTAGAAGGGTAGTGATACGAAAATGATTATTATTCAAGAAGAAAGAAAAAATGAAAATGAGGATTTGTGATGATCAAAAACAAGTTAATTGAGGAAAACCTGGAATACTGAATGATGAAATTAATTTCTTAGATTCAAAGATATAGAAAATAAAAACTCGGTCGGGTCATTTTTGACCCATGTTGTGCATCAAAGGGTTAACAGAGATCATTCGGATAGTATAAGAGACTTTCTGAATCACACAACTCACAGAACTGGTTGAGTCAGAAATGTTTTTATTTTTTTATCAGTATTTTTATTGACATTTTATGAAAACTGTGTAGAGGTAATTCAACCCCCTCAATACACAGCACACTCAAACTAATTTCAGTTTGATTATAAATATAAATATAAATTAAGAAATATAATTATAAAGTTAACAAAAAAGAGGATTATCTAACATACTTATATAATAATACTTGTAACAAGGGGTAAGTTTTATTAATTTAAGACAACCACAATGTTAAATTACCACTGTAATGTTTTAGCAGGGATAAGTAGAGGCTGTACGGCCTGGTCATGGAAAGGAACACTCTAAGAAGGAAAGGTTCAAAAATGAACCTTTTGAGGTTTCTGGATATTGCAACTGTGGGGGAACCTTAAAGGTTCATTTTTGAACCTTTTTGAAAAGGTTCTAATTGGAACCTTCCCTAAAAGGTGCATTAATGACCAGCATTGGTTCCATTTTGAACCTTTTTAGACATTATTATTATTATACATTACTACTTTAATCCCAATTCACAACACAGACACAACCTATTATTCTTCATGAATTATTGATTTCATATAGGCATATACAAATTTGAGCACAGGACACAAAGTACAAATTAAGGCTTATTGAAACTAATATAGAATTTTCTCTTTCATGAAAAAAACTGATTATTCACATTATTTAGGGGAAAAAATATTATTTACCCATTTCCCCCCACAATACATTCAGTCAAACAAAAAACTGGCCATTTTAATCACTGTGGGTGGTATTTTGGTTATATATTTATATAAAGAAATGAATGTTCACAACAACCCATTCCAGGTATTTACATCATGAATTTACACCCACAGACACACACACATGTACATTTAATCAAACAAAAAATTGGCCATTTTAATCACTGTGGGTGGTATTTTGGTTTCTGCGAAATGGCACATTAAAAACCTTTCAACAAATTTCAGGGTGTTTCTCATCTTTGCAGCATATTCTATGTTGAATATGAAGTGTATTTCCATCAGAACAACAAGAGCCATGGTCAGATCATCCACTTCACAGACTTTCTCCCCTTCCATCAATATTTCTAGAAGAGACTCGTCATCCAAGGCACGTCCCTTTATGTACAGCACAGGGTTGGGTGTACAGGGTTCCTAAACAAAGAACAGATAATGTAAGGTATAATGATATATAGCAGTTAAAATACCATTCATGATTATTATTTTTTCCAAACATTTAAAAAAAAATTATAACTCGCAAAATTTGGCAAATGTTTTCAAATAGTTGTATCCCGGACAAATATTGTCCTATCCTACAAACCATACATCAATGGACAGATTATTTATTCAGCTTTCAGATAAATCTCAATTTCAAAAAATGGTCACATATGAGTAAAATAAAGCCTGTGGTAAACATGGTGACTCAAACGTGAAGATACTTTGACGTTTTTTCTGCATTGTAAATTACACATGCACACTGTTTCATATAGTAACTTATTAGAAACATACTTTTCCAAAAATGTTGCTTCAAAATTCACATTTTCGGTATAGGTGACAAAATGTCAATGTCGTCAAGTTATGTTTACCACAGGCTCTATTTTAGTAATAAATAATAATAATAATAATTAAAAAAAACAATATAAAATCCCATTGGAAAATCTTGGGAACCAGGGTGTAGGGTTTTGATATCATACCTGCACCACTCTATAGTGGAACTTGCACACATTTAAAAAGAAGGAGCTAAAAAACAAATTTTATAAGTTTACTATACCTCATTGATAAGATATTGAGATCTCGGATTCTCCTTGAATAAAAGTGGAAGCAGCAGGATAGCAGCAGCCATTGAGAGATCTTAAATGTAAAATTGTGAAAATATCCATGGATATTATACTATATGTTAGTGTTAATTGTGAATTGTATATTTATTATCCATAAAAACAGAGATTAATTACATTTTCATTCTATGCATTACCTTTGTGTGCCAAATCAACATTAGTTTTTTCGCTTCGGCCAACTCAGCACAAATTTCCACCCAAACTTCTCTTCTCTGGCACTCATTAATAACTTTCTGTGCCACCAGGTCCAGATTTTTCAGGATGTTTTTTTCAATGTTTGCATCAAGTATGCTTTCAAACTCAAATACAAGCTATTAAAAAACATACATATATTAAAAAATTTTTTTTAAAATATTCATTGCTTTGAAGTCATAATTTGGAATACAATTCTACTCACAACTGAGGGGATTTTAAGGGCTGGATATCGTAATAGTATTTCTTTTGTGGAGTGATGTTTCATGTAGTCTGCTCTTTCATTCTTTGTCCGTGCCATGCAGTCTTGTAAAAGGCGGATATTTGGTGTCTTCTTCAAGCATTCTGTTCTTATTTTCTCCAAGTGGATCCCTATGCTGTATTCATCTTCTCCTGATTCACTCTATTCACAAAAACACATGCACTTATTTTATAACAGTATACTTTGACCTATTCTTAAATCCTGAAGATGAATCTATTTACCTCTTCAGACCTTTGTCTCTTTTGGGACATGTCTTGGATTAGATCCTCGGTCTAAAAAAACAAAAAAACAATAAAAATAAGAAATAAAGACATCCATTACTGTAAATATTCATTAAGGTGTCATATCATTTGGCTTACTTCTTTATTAGTTGCCTTCTTGGTGTCAGATGTCTGTTGGATGCTTGGAGCATGCTTCTTTACTCTGCTAAATCTGCTTCGAATACTGTTAATCTCCTCAATATCAACCAAGGGCGATCTTTCTTTTTTGAACTTGTTCTTTAGAACCTCATGCCATGACTCCTTAAATGGAAAAATAACACTTATCACCTTCAAGATAATATCAAGGAAGTATTTAAGGGTTTGTAAAATTGAAAAACGCTTGTCATGTTCTTACATATCCCCTTCCTGTCCTGTCTCTCAAGAATTGGTACTTTGCAACAAGGGCTGAACACACCTTGTTGTACTCTTCACTTGTTGGATACCTGGGAAAAAAAAGAGAGAGAAAAAAATGGGCCTCAATCATGCTCTAAAGTTAAGCTATTAAAATTATGCTATTAATTATGCTATACAATTACCATGTATATGTGCACATCTGATCAAACAGAGTTTGAATTACTTTCGATCTCCATTTGTTCCGTCCTGTTGAAGAAAAAAAATCTCTGCTCTCCTCATCAAGTTTTTTTTGTATTGCCAATGGAAATTTGGGCAGCTGATAATTTGCTGGCCACACTGTTTGGGCAATGTTGTGTTTTAATATTGGGCCATGTGAAATACCAACTGAAGTCCTACAGAAAAAAGATTTCAGAGAAGTGTTTATCACAACACAGGAGAGGAGACACAAAGGTAAAAGTAACAGTTCTTTATTAAAGCGCTGGTATGCAAAAGGTCATGTTTAAGCTGATTTATTACATTATAATAGTTGTATAGCATTCTGTTCAAGTGTTGCGTCTACCGAGCAAGCGTGGTTCAATCTCTGAAATCTCGTTTGTTGAAACTTACACACGATTTGATATGGCAATGTAAAGAAGAAGGTAGAAATGTGGTGTGCATTTTTGTAAATAATTGAGTCAAAGTGGGTTACTGTCAACCAACTGTATCTTAGGCATATTGCTCAGATTGTTCAGATTGAGACTGTATGGTTGGACAATCTTGTGTGATTGGAGCATGTTGAGATTGTATGGTGAATTCCACTGTGTGCATCATTGCACACTGTAAGTGTTTAATTATTCAGTCTAACCAGCATTATCTGGTACAATATTAAATGTACATATAAGATATTTCTTCTGTTGTAAAATTGTATGTGTTCGCAATGTTTCACAACAGTGTGCTTATATGTGGTGCTTCATGAGGGTGTAACAGGTGTGGCAGTTCAGTACTCGGTGATTGGGAATGAGTGGGAAGAGCTGGAGGACCTGGTGCTGAGGGTGTGTTGGTTGAATCTGTGACAATGTTACAGCGAGGTGCATGTTACAAACACCAAAATTGTTTTTTTTTCTTTTTTTTTTTGATATTGTTAAGATTTGAATTGGTAGTAATGCATATATACTGGGATTAAAACTCAGTGGTTGTGTCTGAAAATCTTGTATTCAGAAATTAGTAGGGCTTGTCTACATACTTTGTACTTAAAATATAGATGTAACATACTTACTCATGATCGGTGTGTGTGGTCTTAGAGGGCATCTCAGTCTTTAGGTTTTGTTGTAATATTATAAATCTAACTTGATCCTTCATTTTCGGAAATATTTTTGATATCATATTTTCAGTTAGGTTCACAAAAGTGTCCCCATCAATTTCATTCTCTGTAAAAACAAGAAGAGTCAATAGGAGTACAACATTTTCCACCAAACTGCATTAGGAATTGTGTATAAATGCACATACACATTCTAATATTTAGTAATCCAATGTCACAAGGGGATCAAAAGAGTTCCTTCCAGGTTTTTATAAGTGTCCAGTCCATGGAATGCTAACTCTTTCCCTACTTCAAGGGCACACCAAGATGTTTCGGTAACTTTGTATGCATGGAGATGACTGTCAAATTTGAATGGAATGAGTATTTTTCTAAACATGTACCACGAACCACTGTGTCCATATATTGCTTGATCTTGAGAAATAATGGAATCTCTTCAGTGTGTACAGTGTCAATCACTTTACATTCTCCAGTTTTATAAGCTGTATTGTTAACTGTGATGGAATTTGTTTTTTGTAGGACTTCATTTGACAGAGGTCATCCAATCTGTGATTCCAGTGTGGCCAATACTAAAGAAGGCAGGGTGTTTGATGGTGCATCACAAGCTCCTGAGGCATGGCACACTTCATATCCAATGCTTTTCTTCTGAGCTTGCTCCCAGCACTGTCTCAGCTGATGCCTTCAAGCAAGTGATTTGGTGATGTTCTTGAAGTTGCAAACAACAGTAGACACTTTCTTGAAATACTGATGTTTTGCCTCAAACCGCATACAAGACAAATGAAGTAATGGCCCATATTTCAGCATAAGTGAAGGATAGTGCACTAAAAAATGCATTTTTGGAATGACACCATCAGGGAAGAGTTCATGAAATGTTGCCAAAAACTCTGTAATTTTCTCCTCAAGATAGGGTATCCACGATCTTTTAACCACTGGGGCCATGATCACGACTTTGCGCAGTAAAATGTAGCAGTTCCAATACTTGTTTGGAGGTACATAAGATCCGACCATTAGTGGTAGTAGTCGAAACAATGTCCAGGGGCCGGATTCACGAAACATTCTTAAGAATAAAATTCTTCTTAACTGCTAATTTCGTCTTATTTTCAAACTTAAGAAAAAAGATACGAATATTTTGTATTCTCAAAAACTTTTCTTAAGTATGTTCTTATCTTTTTTCTTAAGATAGTTCTTAAGATCAAATTTAAGAAGTATTCATATTCCCGAAAAGAATGTTCTTAAAAATCATCGTAAATAACTTCTTAAAGTTAGGATAACCTCCAACCCGTCTTAAATAGTTGCTCAACAAATTTATTGGGTCGTTTCAAATGTTAAGCATATGACATAACACTAGCTAGCTAAATATAATACATATTCCTTGTACCCTGAATGTGGACGAGCACTCTAAAATTCGTGAAATTACACTATTGATCATTTGGGCGTACCTGTATGAGATGCGCTCCCTCAAGCTTGTACGTATAATGGCACAAGATGTTAGCGCGATTTATTAATTTGTTTCCTCGATTTATAAACAGTGTGCATGATTTAGCAAATCGAGGGAAAGAATTAGTAAATCATGAGCATGATTTAGCCTACTATTTTTTTCCTGCATGTCATGTGCGGGGCTCCGTAAGCTAGAACTAGTGAGGCAGCGCACACAGATACAGGACGCATTCACTCCAGAGAGAGAGGAAAAAAGACAGTGTACAAATGAATGGGAAAGAACGTTGCATCTTCATCATTTGCATTTTTTTTTAAATAACGACTTTAATGGTCCATTAAAAACATGACAGAGTGATTAGCTCCCATCAAACAACCACAACAAAAATAGTCTGCGCGCTCATTATGATATCTACGGTAGCCTAATCTACAGGCAGTGACAGGATTTGAGGTGTTTTTCCATTCAGCAAGTCTTCAACAATTACCCCCTTTCAATCAAATAAACACCATTCATTTTCTTCTTAAGTAAAAAATTAAGATCTTGCCCTAAGTTCTTAAGAAAATATTTCAGAACTTCCTAAGAATTTTTCAAGAATTGCACTTAGGAAAATTCTTAAGAACTTCTTAGAATTTATCTTAAGAATTTTCTTAACTTCTTTCTTAAGATGATGTTTGTGAATCCGGCCCCAGGTTTCTGAAGCTTTACCAGAGAGTTGACCTTTCCTTCGCAACATTCTTTCCGTCAAGATTTGTGGCTTAGATGTTTTGTCATTTACAGAATATGATACATTTTCAATTTCAAAGTTCAGTTGATCTAGGGTGAAGTGTTTATCCTGGATTAACTGATGAAGAATCCATCTGAGAGCATTAGGAATAACTCCTTGCAAAATATCATGCATCACATCAGGTGGAAACAAGTGAGTTATCACTGTAGGAGCATGGTTAAGAGATGAGAAACAGCACTCTCTCTGCACACCATAAACAGACCCATAATCAGGATTTTCACAGACAGCCTGCAGGTGATATCTGTAGTTAACACTGTCTCTTAGAGTGAAGTCCTCTTCTTTGAATTTGGTAGTGATGTCTTCTTTTGTGGCCATGCAAAAACGACATATTCTCCCATGTGAAAAATTTCTTTTCAGCCCAATCAAAGAGTGAGCTGAAAGATTGTCAGCTGAGATGGTGACTACTGTGCCATAGAATCTTCTGCTTTCCCCATTACATGACAGAGTCACTCCCTCGGTCTCAAGACGAATCACTTCTTCAATCAAAGGCTGAAACAGATTGTTATAGTTGGTAAGATCTTCTTCAATATACCGATGTCTGATTAATGATGAAAGGTAAATATTCTCAAGTTTTGATGTATATTTCTTATCAATGTTTCCAAGTTTAAAATACACAGCTGTCAGTTTATGTTTTCCCTTTTTAGAGCCTAAAGGGTTAACAATCTCAAATTCATCGATGTAGAAATGTAGACGTACGTTCGGAAAGGAAGAAAGCTCACAACTTTTGAACTGGTCTCCATCAGTGTAGTCCTCCATAACATCCTGATGTTTGGGTGTTTTCTCTTGGTTAAGCATTGCCCACACATCCTCATTCTGAGCAACCTTTCTTAGCAGAGCCTTGAGAGGTATGTACTGGAAATGTGCACCATGTTCTGTTTGATCCAGCGGAATTTGTACAGGTGCAATGTATTCAAGTTCATCTTCACAATAGTGCTCAAGCATCCATTCACTACTGATCTGTCGAAGGCATTCATCAAACGCATTTTGCGTATTAAGTAGTTCAGATAAATCGTCATCAGTATCAGTGTCAATTTGATGTTGTTGTTGAAGATGAAATCTTATAATCTCAGCATAATGAGTGGTGAACTCCTGAAAGATGACTCGCAGGTTCTCCACAATACTGAACTGAACTGTGGCAGCAATACAATGCTTCTCTCTTAATTTCAAAATGAAAAAACAAAGATTGCGCTTGAGGTTTGCAAGGTAATCTTCTGTTCTAAACTCTCTGCAGTTAGCAGTGTCCTCCACATTAGTGTTAGGCAACTCCTCTTCAAGACCATGAAAGTCCTCCGTATGTTCCTCTGAGTTACAATGCTCATCATCACAAACTTCCCCTTCTTCACTGACCAATGAAAGAAGGTCTCTGTGTTTGCGATAAGTATGTGATCTATAGGAACTAAAGGTTTTGTTGACTTTGCCACAACCATTCAATCCACATGTGAATTCAAATTTTGGTTCATTTTGATGATAAAGGCCAATATGTCTAATCTGTTTAATTAGGGAGAATGTTTGTTTGCTGCATAGTGGACAGTTAAAGAGAGTGGTCATTTCTGTCAGATTAACCTTGAAATATAGGGATAAATTCCTGGAAAATGTTTGCCTCTGTGCCCATCTTTGTTTCAGTCTGTATACAGAAAAGTGTTAAAATTTAGAGAACAATGTGTTGATATCATTTAAGATTTCTTTGATATGGGGATAAACAATTAATCGTGATCAGAATCTATGGATAGAACAAATGTTAAAGAGGTATATAAGTGGTTCTCAACCTTTAGTTAGGGGCCCAAGCACTTTAAGGTGCTGGAAGCCTATTATGTTTGTACTGATTTTTGTGACGAGACTGTAAATTCTCAAAGCTGTATTTACATTTTCTTTTTTTAACCCTTATAACTGTTGTGTGTCAATTTGACCCATTTTGTTTTTTGTTTGATTTTTTATTTTATTTTTTTCTTGAAATTTAGTGACATTTCAATATAGAAAAATATTTTGTCAGCCACATATGGTAAAAATGAGCTATCAATTCTTTTTTAAATCTATCCGAAATACAATTAAATGTTTTTTTTTTCTTAAAATTTTGTGACTTTTTCTCGTTTAGGGTGATGAACATGCATGCAATGTTTCAACACATTGATGTGTTGTGAAATGTGCATACAGAAATTTTATACAATTTTGCTGTTCGTGGGTCAATTTCACCCATACAGAAAGCCATTCAAAAGCAACTACAGACCCAAAATACAAAACTGTCTGTCCCACTTTTTTGAGCATAGACTTGAAAAATACTTTTTCAACTTGTTACAATGAATACTTCAGAGCACAGACTCAAGTTTGGCACTGCTTCACAAATGAAGAATCTAGTGTTATGTATCTATTGCTGTAATTTATTTTCTTTCTTTTTTTTTAAGTTTGTCAAGATTACTTAAGGTTTAGACTAAGATATTATTGTTAGAAATGTATAATGGTAAATGTCCCACGAGTGGGGGGAGGGGCAGTCTTTAAAATAATAGTTAAACATTTTTTTATAAATCATAAATTCAGATATTTCTTCTTTGCAATGTGTGAAAAGTTTTGCTTGTTTTTTTTTTGTTTTTTTTTATCATGTGATTTTTGGGGAATTGTATTGAATCCAAATAGGGTCAATTTGACCCGGACCAGACTGTGACCTGAAATCGA
Source organism: Anabarilius grahami (assembly GCA_003731715.1). Taxonomy (NCBI): domain Eukaryota; kingdom Metazoa; phylum Chordata; class Actinopteri; order Cypriniformes; family Xenocyprididae; genus Anabarilius; species Anabarilius grahami. The sequence continues at coordinate 4,707,652 of RJVU01027559.1, read as the reverse complement.
ACAGTGCATGAGGGTTAAAAGGGATAGTTCACCCAAAAATGAAAATTCTGTCATCATTTACTCGACCTCGAGTTGTTCCAAACCTGTATGAATTTCTTTATTCTGCTGAACACAAAGAAAGATATTTCGAAGAATGTTAATAAGAGCTCTGGGGCACCACTGACTACCATAGTATTACTTTTTTTCCTACGGAAGTTAATGGTGCCCCAGATCTGCTTGGTTACAAACTTTCTTCAAAATATCCTTTGTGTTCAGCAGAATAAAGAAATTCATACAGGTTTGGAACAATTTTAAACAGAATTTTAATTTTTGGGTGAGTTATCCCTTTAAGAGTAAAACGTTTAGGAATACAACCAACATATATATATATATATTAATTAATGTGCCACAGTATAAATTGCTGTTATGAGAGAATTCAGGAATGGTGTTAAGTCATAGGATTTTACTCTCTCATTAACCAAATTTTTATATTTTCTGTTACTTTGACGTTCATAAAAACAACAGCTGGTTATATTAACATGTTTACCTTTGTAAACATAAAAAAATACAATGTTCAGTCTCTGAAGTCGTCAGTAAACTTGCCACGATAAATGTCAATGCTGTTAAGTTTTCTGCGTTCAAAGCGGTTATACTGGTATACTGCTTGGACGTTAGATGGCGCTATGGGGTACTTTTCCCTGCGCAATTGCGCGAATATAACCCTAGGGAGTTTTGAATCTTTTTGGTTTTATACATTTCTTTATTTTATCTAAAAATTAAAAGGAAACTGAATAAAGTAAATTAGTAATGAATTTTAGTTGAGAACCACTGATGTAGATAATTAAAAAGATTGTATCTTAGGCCTGCAGACAGTTACAGCCTATCTATACAGCCAACGAATCATAAACACTCTTATTACTATCTTGTTACTAACATTAAAAAAGAAATCAAACAAACAAACAAATATAACAAATAGCACAAGTTATAACAAATAACAAATTTGCTTACCTTTTTTAAAAGTTCTGAATCCAATCAAATTTGCGATCTTACTGCCTATAAAAAGAGTCGCACAATGAGCTCCAACCTTATGACACTACACTCATTATATTATCACAGATATCAAGAAGGTTTATAATTATTTGGACGTTTTATTTTGTCTTACCTAAAATGTTCCTGTCGATCCTCTAGTCTAGTCCATCTGCTGACGTCTCGCGCAACAAAGTAACGGTTTAAACGGGTTTTGCGCGAGACCATTGAAGATTCAGTGATTTACGTTGTAGACAGAATAAAAATTCACAATTTAATTCACAAAATGAAAATAACATGAATTTAATATGGATTATTTACACATTTACACCACTTAAGTAAAATAATAAAATTGCTAATGAATTGTTAATAGACAGTAGGCCTGTTGGCAGAATTAAAGTGGCTAAAAAAATTAATTATATATATATATATATATATATATATATATAGCCTAAATAAATGTTATTGAGGATTATGTGTTCTGATTATTTGTGGAAACAAAAATACATTGT
>RJVU01027559.1:4670760-4705993 GCA_003731715.1 Anabarilius grahami | reverse complement strand
AAAACAACCCAATCGCTGGGTTTGTCCATTTTCAACCCAACTTGGGTTGTTTTTAACCCAGCATTTTTTAGAGTGTACACATTACTACTATTACTATATAAAAAGAAAAATGTAACTATTTTTGTTTCCACAAATAATCAGAACAGTACTGTTGTTATGCATAATAAAATAATAATAATTAATATAATTATTATTATTAATAATACTACTTCTTGGATGGCATTTTTACTATAAGAATCCAAGAGGAATTAATTAATGGCCTGATTGTTATAACCTAAGAGTGTTATAAGGGGTAAGACGTAACACTGATGTTTCAATAGACTAGCCTATATCTTCATAAAACAAAATAAAGAAATTAAAATAATGTAAAATTCAAACAAATTAATTAGAGAAAAGGTTTGTAGTTCACTTTACAATTTACAGTTAAATTCTTTTTTTTTTTTTGAAGGTTTACTGATTTATAATTTATTGACTTCTCTATAAAAAAGAAAGATGTATTTATCAACCTGAAATCAGGGGGTATTTCAGAGCTGTAGTTTTGCTTATAATTGTATGTCTTTTTAAACTAACAGGTGAACAATTATGGAGTGTCTTTAATTATTCAAGTGCTTCAAGGCAATTTTTTGAATCTGTAAAAATGAAAAAGTTCCATTCTTGTGCATGTTCAGTATGTTCAGGGGCTAAAAGCAAAGCAAGGGCCCCAGCTAATAACAAAATAGTTACATTTTTACAGTCAATCTTATAAGGTTCATAAAGGAACCTTGACAACAGACCAGGTCCTTATCCGAACCCTTCTGCCACAACAAAGGTTCTAAAATGAACTGCACAACATGTGCCAAATAATCAATGGATCATTATAGAACCTATTGGTTCAACTTTGAACCTTTATTATAGTTAGAAGTTCATATTTGCACTTTAAAGTTCTGTTTTGAACTGCAAAGGTTCAATCTCTTCTAAGAGTGATCTCACAATGCTGACTTTATAACTCGCAATTGCGTGTTATTAAAGGGATAGTTCACCCAAAAATGAAAATTATTTCACCCTCAAGCCATCCTAGGTTTATATGACAATCTTATTTCAGACGAACACAATTCGAGATATATTTAAAAAATATCCTTAGTCCTCCAAGGTTTATAATGGTTGTGAATTGTAGGCCAAATTCTGAAGACAGAAAAAATGCGTCCATCCATAAAAAAAGTAGGCTAATCCATACGGCTCCATGGGGTTAATAAAGGCCATTTGAAGCGAAGGGATGTGTTTTGTAAGAAAAATATCCATATATAAAACTTTATAAATTCGAATAACGATCTTCCGGTAGACGACCGTATGCAGAATGCACAAGTCGACTTGCGCCAAATGAGTAATCCTCTGACGCAATGCGTAATCAAGAACCCGGTGAGTCAGCTGATACCGGCCGTCCATAAGCTATCAGAACATTGTAATTTTGGACTTTTGAAAGACAAATTAATACGTGACCGCATTGTCGTGGGGATAAGAGACATGCCAAGTGAAGTGAGTCAAGTGAAACAGAACGAGACGGTAAAACAGCAGCAAGCTATTATGCAGACAGTTCTTCACAGACTGAGGAGAAAAGTGAAGTGGATGCAGTTTCGGGACCAGTAAAAAGGAAACAGGCAGCATTTGACAGTAAACAAAAGTAAAACTTTTGTAAACGTAAAAGTAAACGTAAAACAAAGTAAACTTTGACAACAAAGAGGATATGCAATGATGTGTCAAACATGAGTAAACCTGATGGTTGGAAGGATTGTCCAGCTAGGGATGCAGAATGTCGGTAATGCAAACCCGATCACACGAAAATGCGTATCAATAGTACGAGTTTGTAATCTCGTAGAATATTTACGCCAAAATGAGTTTTGGCGTGCTTATGGTACGCAGTTTTTCGCGTGCATATGATACGCACTTTATGGCGTATTATATGTACGAAACCCCTCCCCCACACCCCCATCCTACCCAAGAGCGTGTCATATACACGCCATAAAGTGCACTCTAAAAAATGCTGGGTTAAAAACAACCCAAGTTGGGTTGAAAATGGACAAACCCAGCGATTGGGTTGTTTTAACCCAGCGGCTGGGTTAAATGTTTGCCCAACCTGCTGGGTAGTTTTATTTAACCCAAATATTGGGCTTTCCTGTAGCTCAGTGGTTAGAGCGTGGCACTAGCAATGCCAAGGTCATGGGTTCGATCCCAGGGATTGCACATACTCAGATACAAATGTATAGTATAATGCAATGTAAGTCGCTTTGGATAAAAGCGTCTGCCAAAAATAAATATTCTACGAGATTACAAACTCATTCTCATGTGATCGTGTTGGTAATGCAGTAGAAATGCATTCTCTTTTGGATTAGGAGCAGTCCTTACCCAAATGCAGAATGATGGCGTCCTGTGGCTTTTATTTCACAATCTCTGTCTGAGACAGAACAGAGATATGCCCAGGTGGAAATCGAAAAGGTCTCAAAAGATGTGCCCCATGCTCCATTCATTGAGCCTTCCCGTATGACCTATCCTGGACACTGATTTGCGGTATACCAAACTCGCGATAGAAATAATGATGTAAGAATAATGCAGAATAAATCAAGAATAACATTTATTTGTCAGGTAAAATGTATCATGCCAATTACAGTTAGACAATTAGAAGCCAATTCAAATAATAAACGCATAACATTAACTAATACACATGGTTTGTGTAAAAATTTTATTTTTAAGTATTTAAATATTAATCAGTTAAACTGAACTATTTTACTGTCAGAAGAGCACATTTCTGTTTCTGACAATTGCATCAATGCAGTTGAAAACTGCCTATGTGTCACAGACACATCAGGCTCCACCGTCCACCAATCACAACGCACTCAATCACCAGAATACTAATCACCGCCACCTGCACCTCATCATTGCACAAATCAGCAGCACTACAAAGAGCACACACACACAGCACTCCATGTCCGGTCTCGTTTACAGATACTCCAGTAAATGCTTACCTCAAGGACTCCCTGCTTAATACTTACCTGTCTCCTGTCTCCTGTCTCCTGTCTCCTGTCTCCTGTCTCCTGTCTCCTGTCTCCTGTCTCCTGTCTCCTGTCTCCTGTCTCCTGTCTGTGAGTGCTCAACCTGTCTCCAGCGATCTCCAGCTCCAGCGTGTTCACAGACTTCCATACCTGCAAAGGATAAGGACAGTAACTATCTCCATTCTACTCATATATCCATCTACGTTTACATCTCTGCTTACCTGATTACTGCTTCATGCTCTACTGGTGTCAATAAACTCCTATTACCTGTTTACATCTGTGTCTGACTCCTGTGTACCGTAACACTATGACGATAGTTAAAAAAATTACAGAGCTGTAATTCTAAACTACTGATGCATGTATTCCTGTCCACAGGCATCAAATATTCTTTAGATGAGGAAAGATTTACATGCCTGAGCTTGTCAGGTAGAAAAAAATATCAAGTTTGAATGTTTTTAAAGTGCTTTCATTTTTGAATAATGCCCAAGTCTCAGTTTCCACTGACAGTATCAGCATGATTAAAAGGGTCATGAACTGCATTGTTTTATAATGTTTCCTGGGGTGCACTTATAATGTTAGTATGCTTTTTTTTTTTTTTTTTACATAAAAAAATGTTCATAATTTAGAAATAAAAGGTATTTTTGCTACCCTGCTTTTAGCCCTCTTATTTGAACGCTCTGTTTTAAGGGGCGTGTCTGCTGTGAGACTTCACTGTAAATGCCCACTGTTATCAACTCAGACATTCACATTGTTGAAAAAAATAAAAATATTGCTAGCATTAGGATCCTTTGAAAGGTAATGTTATTTTATAGGCATTGATTTCTTCTGCAGAGGTGGCGTTTCAATGATAGGCGCATTCCAGGATCAGTCTTAATCTTGGCCTGGTGTTAGCTTTTATTGCTAACAAGGCAGTTTTCAGTTCAGGATATTCTTACTGATGACCTCTCATATATCAAAAGCTCAAGGAAAAGTGATTTCCCAATTCATGACTCCTTTCCATGAAATCAAATCTGATAGAATAATTCACTGTCAATAGGAGAGAAAAGACTATTACAATTATTGTTTCATGCTGACTTTAAGTAAAGTTTGAATGAAAAGATGAATTTAAAATTACATTGTGGGAAAATTAGTTATCGCCATGCTCTACCGTTTGAGCTCCAGGAATGCTCATCTTCCTTCAAATCTGTCAAGACTATAAAATCATAGATGATTTACAGCCATTCTGGAGTATGCCTTCGCCTGTCAGTCAGAAACCTTGTATCTATGTATTGTCACTTTTATTTTATTTTTTACTATCGATCACCCTTTAAGTCTGTCTGTGGGTTTTGCAAGTAATGAAAAGTATTACAAAGATTAAAAAAAAGCATAACGCCTCTTATTGCTGCCGTAAGGAGGGAAAAAGACAAGAGTCCTTTTATTATTATTATTTGAATTGATGCCAATGGAGGAGAGGCTTCACTACGCTGAATAAAATGCATTTGTGAGAAAATTTGGTCCCCCTTTATATTTGGTGGCCTTAACTATGTACTTACATCCAAAAATAAGTACAATGTACTTATTGTGTTCATATTGCAGGATTCCATGACTTTTCCATGACTTTAAGGTAAATATTCATGACCTAACATTCCATAAAACATCTGTGTATACATGTGAAATAAGAATAAAAATCAATGTTCAAATTTACCACAGCTTAAATAAAATGAATGAACAAGCAATGCGGTTTAATAAAAAAATAAATATATATTTAAATAATGCTGACACAGTAACACAAAAAAATTAATGTCAAACCCTGAGAACTCCTTAGAAATGTATTAATATAAATCCATAGGAGGCAATTACCATAAATCAATGGGAGACAACAATGTTAAACAACAACAAAAATAAAAGTGTCCAGTGACAATATCATTAACTGACAGAAATTTAACCTAACTGGATAACCATTTTTAACAAGTTCTTCTGCAGAGATTCTCTCTTTTCTTTTGCAGTTCGGTGAAAACGGTTAAATTTGATCAAAGTGAGATTGCTTGAAGATTCCGCCTTTTCAGCATATTCATCTGCAGATTTATCAAGAGTTCAAATGTCTGCCTCCATTCTAGCTGCCTTCTTTTTCAAATCATCTACAAACCCGATTCCAAAAAAGTTGGGACACTGTACAAATTGTGAATAAAAACAGAATGCAATGATGTGGAAGTTTCAAATTTCAATATTTTATTCGGAATACAACATAGATGACATATCAAATGTTTAAACTGAGAAAATGTATAATTTTAAGGGAAAAATAAGTTGATTTTAAATTTCATGGCATCAACACATCTCAAAAAAGTTGGGACAAGGCCATGTTTACCAGTGTGTTGCATCCCCTCTTCTTTTTATAACAGTCTGCAAACGTCTGGGGGACTGAGGAGACAAGTTACTCAAGTTTAGGAATAGGAATGTTGTCCCATTCTTGTCTAATACAGGCTTCTAGTTGCTCAACTGTCTTAGGTCTTCTTTGTCGCATCTTCCTCTTTATGATGCGCCAAATGTTTTCTATGGGTGAAAGATCTGGACTGCAGGCTGGCCATTTCAATACCCAGATCCTTCTTCTACGCAGCCATGATGTTGTAATTGATGCAGTATGTGGTCTGGCATTGTCATGTTGGAAAATGCAAGGTCTTCCCTGAAAGAGACGACGTCTGGATGGGAGCATATGTTGTTCTAGAACTTGGATATACCTTTCAGCATTGATGGTGCCTTTCCAGATGTGTAAGCTGCCCATGCCACACGCACTCATGCAACCCCATACCATCAGAGATGCAGGCTTCTGAACTGAGCGCTGATAACAACTTGGGTTGTCCTTGTCCTCTTTAGTCCGGATGACATGGCGTCCCAGTTTTCCAAAAAGAACTTCAAATTTTGATTCGTCTGACCACAGAACAGTTTTCCACTTTGCCACAGTCCATTTTAAATGAGCCTTGGCCCAGAGAAAACGCCTGCGCTTCTGGATCATGTTTAGATATGGCTTCTTTTTTGACCTATAGAGTTTTAGCCGGCAACGGCGAATGGCACGGTGGATTGTGTTCACCGACAATGTTTTCTGGAAGTATTCCTGAGCCCATGTTGTGATTTCCATTACAGTAGCATTCCTGTATGTGATGCAGTGCCGTCTAAGGGCCCGAAGATCACGGGCATCCAGTATGGTTTTCCGGCCTTGACCCTTACGCACAGAGATTGTTCCAGATTCTCTGAATCTTTGGATGATATTATGCACTGTAGATGATATTGTTCCACTATTTTTCGCCGCAGCATTGGGGGAATTGGTGATCCTCTGCCCATCTTGACTTCTGAGAGACACTGCCACTCTGAGAGGCTCTTTTTATACCCAATCATGTTGCCAATTGACCTAATAAGTTGCAAATTGGTCCTTCAGCTGTTCCTTATATGTACATTTAACTTTTCCGGCCTCTTATTGCTACCTGTCCCAACTTTTTTGGAATGTGTAGCTCTCATGAAATCCAAAATGAGCCAATATTTGGCATGACATTTCAAAATGTCTCACTTTCAACATTTGATATGTTATCTATATTCTATTGTGAATAAAATATAAGTTTATGAGATTTGTTAATTATTGCATTCCTTTTTATTCACAATTTGTACAGTGTCCCAACTTTTTGGGATCGGGTTTGTAGATCATCTGTGAGGGCCTTCCTCTTCAAATCAACAGATTGCTGTCCTTTCTTTTTCTTCTCCTCTTCCAAGTAGCCAGGGTACTTCTGCCTGGCTCCTGCAGCCGAAAGAAGCAGCTTGTGATTTCTACCTTGGTTATGCCCCATACAGATCTGACTGATCTGGTCAACAATGAGCCCCTGAGCCACCAGAGACCTCTCCCTCTGATTCTCAACGATAAATTTTTTGTTGATAGAAAAATCTCTTTCCACACTTGCCTGTCCATGTAACAAGACAAGCATAATCTTCACAACATCCCACACTCTGAAAAATGATAGTTTTGTCCCGGACATTTTTCGGGTCAAATTCCCTGAACTTAGCCAAAAGAGCAGCCAAATCACAAAACTCCCAAATTCTCGAAGGATGCCATCACACATAGCCTCATGTTTAGCTCCTACAAGTTTGTGCAGAATTCTTCTCATTTGACTTGCGCACAGTTCTTTACATTCAGCCATGCGTCTCGGGTCAAGGCGTTGCATGCTTCTCACTAATGTGTGATGCACTGGAGCCTTTTTCAGCAACTTCTCAAGGAGTGCAATCAAGAATTTATTGCATTCCATCTTAATGTCTAGTCTCTGCCTTTCTGAAATGTTTTTGGAAGACTTGAGTTGATTGAGAGTGACTTGTTGTGCTGCAAATCCAATGTCAATCTGAGAACTGTCATGACTTTTCCAAAACTTTCTGAGTTTATTAATTTTCCAGTCCTGGAAATTGCCATTTTAAAATTCCATGACTTTTCCATGTTTTTCATGAACGTATGAACCCTGATATTGTATTGCAAAACACTTCTGCTGCTCTTGAGGTGGGATACGGGTAAGGTTAGGGACAGGTTTGGTGGTATAGGTTTAAGGGTGGGTTAAGGTGTAAGGGATGGGTCAACAGTGTAATAAATGTATAAATGTAATTACAGAAATTAATTACAGAAGTAATTACATGCAGGTATTTAAAAAAAAAAAATGAGTAGTCTACAATGTAAGAACATATACAGAATATTGTATTTAATTATTAATTTAAATGTAAGTACACAGTAGTTAAGGACACCTATATAAAGTGGGACCTGGCATATAATGAATCCACAGCCCATTGGCTAATCTTCAACATGTTTGCTCTTCAGTGTTTGCTCTTACACCATAAAAAAATATTTCATAAGAGAAACCACGCACAATTGCATAATAGGTATGGTTCACTTCTCATTCATATCTAGCTATTGCAAACAGTGATTTTGCATATTTGCATATTTGAACACTGCATATTTTTTATTGCTCCTTTGTCTGACACACCCATTTCAGGTCTTGGTGTCTCTACTAATGAGTTGATGATCTGAATCAGGTGTGTTTGATTTAGGAGACATGGAAAACATGCCGTGTTGGAGGGCCTCCAGGAATGTGGTTGGGAACTCCAGGGGCACATTCAAGCTCAAACAACGTTTTGCTACGTTTTTAGCAAAAACGGACTTTACCCGGCAGTCAAAGCGGCATTACGTCGTGAAACTGCGGACTCAGAGGAAGACCGTGAGGGTTTAGGGTGCCATTTGGGACAGGGCCACAGTGTTGCCACAGACTTATCACTTATCTGCTTCTTCTTTGTTTTATATTTAAAGAATTTAGTTTGACCGTTTTGATTTCTATTCTTCTCCTGTGATTATCATTTAGCCTATATTACTCACTATCACAGAGCATTTGTTTATCTAGTAATCCGAAATCTGACTTCAGATAATTTACACACATAGCCTATAAAAAATATTGTCATTCACTATATCATACTCGTTCTGTTGTCTGACAAAAATATATATAGGAAATGAGAACAGCTTTATTGGACATCTGGCTATATTATATTATATTATATTATATTAAAATACAGTATGTGAGCACGGATTAGGAGAGAAAACATTAGGCAGACAGAATGCAAGTACAACGAACGCATGACGTCATCTATCGACATTTAGGCCAGGCTTTAACTTCATTCCTTTGAAAATAGGTGGCAACAGTGAATAAGCCATGTTGCAACCGTCCCCACTCTCCTATATCATGAAATGATACTGTTTGGAATCTGTTTGCCTTGGATTTGATTCTAAAATAAAGGTTAAATAATTTGTCATCTGAGCTCTTTATAACACTTGAAAACCAAGCTGAATTATTGGGGGGATTCAGCAGGTCAAAATGTGTTAGAAAAGAAAAACAAACTTTCAGCCTAAATGTTACGAATTTGCAGATTAAATCTGACAGTATCATAGTGTCTGATAAGGCAAATTCCATCCATCATGTCACTTTGGTCAGATACAGTAAAACTTTACAGCTTTACAGCTGAAAGTGGAAGCCTTCATTTATTATACATCAACCTCCCACTGACCTTTAGTGCCCTTTTTGTAAACTAGTTATATTTTAATCCAAAGTGTAAAGTATTAAATGTGATTTAATTTAGTCCCTTTAGGAAGAAAATCGTCCTCTTTGCGTGTTAAAGTTGCAATAAACAAATTGCAATGCAAACTGTATAATGGTGTCTCCTCTCCTATTTATTGTTACAAATTACAACAACCCTAAGCACTGTACAAACTACACTAAATAACATAACTTTTCATGCAACCAAGGTTGGATATCAGTCTGAAGTATCTGAACACCTAAGTTATGTATATTTAGATACATTTTATTGTCCTGCATGCATTACACTTTGTACATTTCATAACTGGTACTGCACTCGAGGCAAGTTGTAGCAAGCTTGTTAAATAGATTTTCTAATACTGTGGGAGGTATAAACAAAGTCCCCTTATTCTGGGAAATAAGGGGACTTTGTTGTAGTGTAGTAAGGGGCGTTGCATTCTCAACTTTCTTCCCAAAACTTTGGAAATAGGATAGATCGGAGCACACAGCCTGCAGTATCATTCCAGTGAGGGGGCGTGATCCGTCAAACGTGGGCATGCTGGATTTTAAAAGCCGTTCTGCCTTATAAATCCTCACAACATCACTGATATCTGCAGACGCTCGTTTGGTCCAGAACCGCGAGGACAAGAAATTATTCGAAAACCAGCTGAGGTAGGCTATATTCATTCATTATTTATCATTTGCAAATTTCATTCTTAAAGAGTTCTGCCAAATAGATACAAGAAGATTGTCGTAAATAGATTTGTTTTTATACCGGCTATGTTAAATCCTAGTCAAACACCCTTCAGTCATTATTAGCCTACCTTCTGTTGCTTTCTGATATGTTGATAATGCGATCTATGCACAGGGCCGGTCCATGGCATAGGCGACATAGACAGTTGCATCTAGGGCGCAAAATGACTAGCGGGCGCTACGCACGAAAGTTTTTTTCTCGAAAGAGAGCGCCCTCTTGTGACCATCATGCGCTCCTACACCCATATATTAACCCTTGTGCAACCTTATGGACATTTTTTTCCATTTCAGTTTTGTTTTTTGTTATAAGTGTGCCTTTGTTAATGCCAACTACATGAATTTTGGCTAAGGTGTTTATTTTTATTGGAATTTTAATATTTTACCCTCATTTCCTTCAAAAAATAAATGTTACCCTCCGTACAAAAAATACTCACACTCAGGACCTTAGGGACAAAAATGTCCACATTGAAACCCATTAAAACTGCAATTTTTTTTAACCCAGGGCCATTTGACTATAAAATGATACAACATTTACAAAAAGGCATTAATTCTATCGGCAAGGCTTCAAATTTTACATTTTTACCATTTTTTACTAGATTGTGCAATATTTTCAAATTTTGCATATAAAAGAAATACTCGCTTTATTTGTGTTTTCTGCTTATGCATATTATAGAGTCAATTTGAAAAATAATGCAGCTATAATTGTGTGGGTATGTTGGTAAGGATGTCAGAGCGTAGTTTGCATGTGTTTACTGAAAATTTAATGTGTGTATTTAGTTTGAAAGAAATTATATTGTACTGGCAATCAAAAATCCCACTCCATGTCAAGTCACACCCTTGGCAGGGACATAGGGCCATGTGAAAACTATGAAAAAGGTCAAAGAAGGTTAATGAGCTTTGAGGTTTTTCTTTTTCGACCAAACACGCATCTTAACCTTTGATTGCACTTTTTCACTTGCTATTGTTTTTGTACGGAGATAAAAGGTACGCTTGAATTTGAAGTAGAAGTTCAGAAGCCCCCTAAACACATTGTTTTAGTTTTCACCACAAGAAAATGCTGATTGTTTAGTCTGGTAGATTTTATACAAAGTTTGAGTTCACACAGGTGTCCTCACAGCCAAACCTATAAATATGTGGTGCTTGAGGGGTTGATCATTTCATTGTTTGCAAGATGTGAAGAGACGTTACTCAGCAGAGGAAGCTCTGAAGCTAGTGTTGCCCACTGACAGTGAGCACACAGGTGCATTAGAAGCTGAGGATGTAAAGAAAATGATTTGTAAAGATTTAAAATTCTGAAAATGAATGAATGTTTGGTAATTATGAATAGAAGAGATGCTGATAAAAAAAAACAGTCAGTGAAAGTGGAAAAAAATATTAATATATAATATTTCTATGACAGTTTTTTGGCATGGACATTTTTGTCCATTATGGACCTAAGTGTTAGTTTTTGTAAAAAATCTGACACTACATAAAAAATATAAATGCCTCAAAATGAATGTTGTTGTTCTTCATTGACATACAAAAGAATCTAATAAGCAAAGAAAAAAAATTCTGCTTAGCATTTAGTTTATGAAAATAAACTACTATTTTAAATTTTTTCATAAAAAAACACCTATGGCATTATGTAAACAAACCAGCATTTAAAGGGTTAAAGTTCTTAAAATTAATGAATGTTTGGTATCTATGGATAGAACAGATGCTGGTTAAAAAATTGACATCAGTGAAAGTGGAAAAAAATATTAATAAATCATATTTCTTTTTGGCATGGACATTTTTGTCCATTTTGCACCTATGTGTAACTTTTTTTTTTTAATGCACAAGGGTTAAGTAAAAACTGACAATTAAGTCTTTAGTACTGATCGGTCATCGAACTGATTAAAATAATTTTAGAATTAAAATAAAATGGACATAAACGAAAAAAAATAAGATTTGACAACATGTCATGTTGGACTAATTTAAACACTTTCTGACGAAATTATAATACATCATTATAACGCATTAATTATGTGGCGCATGCTGTTAAAATAGTTTTGCCTTTTATGTGCTCTGAAAGTATCGTTGAAAAAAGAAAATTATCAGGGGCACAAGGCAGGAAGAGACGCAAAAAAGAAAAATAAGCAATATCCTCTGCATTGCTTATTTTTAGGAATCACAAGTTGCCCGTGATGTTAATGCAGTATTTTGATATAGCCTTTTTAGAACATCTTAACTGACTGTGGAACGTTTTTGCTTGAGTTAACTGCTTATTTAATTTTACTTTATTTCCTTTAAAATAAATGTAATTTATAATATATTACATTTGTAATTTATTTTACATTTTATTTATTTTACATGTAATGTTTTAATTTCAGTTACATTACTGCTTGCTTTTAATTCACCAAAAAGTGCACTAAATGCCTTTTGAAAAAAAACATGACTAGCACTATAATTTTAAGTTTAAGAATGCCATTTTCCACTGTATGCACAAAATGGAAATTAAATATGCTAATTAGATTAACTAGCTAGTTTGCTGGCAAGCATCTAAATAAATTACATTATGTAGCCTTTATTTTGTTGCCTTCAGGCATGTTCAGTTTTGAAACTGTTCTGTAATACGGAAAATATAATAGTTTTTGTGCACTTTTTTGTTGATTTTGTGTTATTCTTCAGGTGAATGTAAGTCAAATTTGTTTAGGCTATTTATTATCACAATTGATTTACTACTTATTTATGTTAATACTTATGTTATATTATAGTAAAGTTTTAAAATATCTGCATTTTATGAAATTTTTAGGGGGGGGTTGTTTAAAATCTCGCCAAGGGCACCAACAGAGTAGTAGGCTACTAAGTACGGAGCCACTAAAGGGACATGGTGAAGGGGAAAATATGAGAAGGGAGGAGAAATTATTTGTCAAAAATTTTACATTTAAAAAAAAAATGTTTTGCATTTCCTTGAGAATCGTTGCGTTCGCTTGTAAAAGAGGGAAAGCAAAACATTGGTGGCTATGCTGCTTGGCATCCGTTCTAGACTATAGTCCCTTAAAGGTGCTACAGAGGATCTTTTCGTCGACTGAGAAACCAAAGACTTGTTAGTGAGTTTTTGAAATGAGCGCATGCGTAAGAACAACCCCCTCCTTCACAGCTCATTTCGAGGGAACGCCTCCCAAAACTCGTGCACGATTATTTTAACACGAGTGTTTACCACCGGCATTCGCTGTGTCGTGTTAGTGGATTCATTATGTCGGACTCACCGCAGGTAACTCATAATCTGCAGTTGTTACTCCTGTCTCCTGACAAAAACATTGTATGCGGCGCCTGTGGAAAGTTACTGGAGTGCGCACGTCTCTCACAAGGAACGTCATGGCAGTGATTGACAAGCCAGAGGGCCAATCGTTTACGTGATGATCGCGTAAACGATTGGCTGATGTTTTTAAGGCCCTACCTCGTGCACAGATGATGTATATTAATATTATTCCTTTCAGTGCACCTAATAAATAGTCTTTTATCAGTTAGTAAAGACAGTTTTAAGTAATATTGCAAAAATGTATAAAACAAAACATCCTCTGTTGCACCTTTAATATGTAGCTTATATAATGTAGCCTATTTGCTAGAATTCGCCGAATAAACTATGGCCAGTTTTTTGGCGGACGAATTGAATGTTACAAAAGCAATGAGAGTTTGTGAATTAAATTGTAGCCTACCACAACTTAGGACTGTTTTTAGGCACATAGTGATGGGAAAATGAGACTGGAGGAAAACATACATTTCAATAGCCTACTTTTCCCTTCGCTCTTGCAAAACTTTTGTGATGGAAATGAAATGAGGTGGGAGGAGGGGAAAATTTCTCGATAAACGAAAATTTTAATATAATATTTTCCTCCTTTCTCCTCACATCAGTGTGTGGATGTTTTTTCGCTTTTTTTAAAAAAAAAAATTTGTTTCTGCTAAATAATAATTTGTACTATGACGAAATATAGGCTATAATAATAATATATTTCTAGTTTGATTTTTGTTGTGCGTAGTGACTGTGATAGGCAATAGCCTACATAACTAATGTCTTTATTAAATGTTGTAACTTCAGATGTTACAGTCTATATTAACTGTTTGTCTATGAATGTTTCTTTATCAGTGAAAGAAGCTTTCCAAAATGGAAATCTCCAAGATCAGATCAGCGATACTGAAAGAGAAAAGTGGAAAGTGTGTGTGCGTTGAGAGCATGCGCATGTCCTCTTCATCCCATCAGCTGGTCTTGGATGATCTACATACAGTCGACCCTCAACACCTCGGTAAAGCTCTGAACCTGTGCTGTTCCCATTTAAAGTTTCATATAATTCTTCTAAAATTAAGTTCTAAATGTTTTTCTAGCGTTCTCATTAAATTGAAAACAAACTTTTAAGGTACTTGAAGAATGTTCTTTTATAACTTTGAGAGAACCTTGCCAGAACGTTAGCCAAAGTTCTGAGAACATTCCCTGTTAGCTGACTATTTACACTGTATTCCTAATTATCAGTTTATCAGATATACTGACTGTGATGTGAATGGAGCAAGAAATTACTGATTAATTTTGATCTTCTGTGGAATCACAGTGATCACAGTTACTTCAGGATTTTTTTACTGCAAAGTTTTGATTTTTGAATGTAAAATGTAAAACTAAAAATTAGTTTGGGCCAATAATAACTTAAAAAAGTTATTAACATATTATAGTTAACAAATCAACAGTTCATGTGCATTCATATCTCTGTGACATTAAAGGATTAGTTCACTTTCAAATTAAAATTTCCTGATTTTAAAATGTACTCACCCCCATGTCATCCAAGATGTTCATGTCTTTCTTTCTTCAGTCGAATGAAATTAAGGTTTTTGATGAAAACATTCCAGGATAGAACGGTTAGAAGGTTAAAATTACAGTTTCAGTGCAGCTTCAAAGTGTTCTACATGATCCCAGACGAGGAATAAGTGTCTTATCTAGAGAAACCATCGCTCATTTTCTTAAAAATAAATAAATAAATTATATAAGTCTTAACAATAAATGCTCATCTTGAACTATCTCTCTTCTTCTTCTCTATTTGAATTCTAGCAGTGTAGACACTGCTAAGTGTATTACTGCCCTCCACAGGTCAAAGTTTGAACTAATTGTTATATACTGTTATATTATCGTTTAGGAACGGACAGGAGACAGCGTGCGTTTAACATATGACTTTAATAAAACTCACACTTCCGGCGTATACCCCCGCATGCGCACATTACACATTCATAACATCCTATCAGTACATATACTTGCACTAGAATATTGTATATGACAATTTGGTTCAAACTTTGACCTGTGGAGGGCAGTAATACACTTAGCAGCGTCTACACTGCTGGAATTCAAATAGAGAAGAAGAGAGCTAGTTCAAGATGAGCATTTATGGTTAAAATAAAATAAAAATTTTGAAAATGAGCGATGGTTTCTCTAGATAAGACCCTTATTTCTCATCTGGGATTGCTGTAAACTGTAATTTTGACCTTCAACCGTTTGGGCTCCAAATTTTAATTAGAAAGTGAACTAATCCTTTAATAAAAGAGTAGGTTATCTGAACTGAAGATCGGTGACAATACACAAACGTATATTTAGATGAGAAATAAAAACAAGTACCTAAATGTGACACACAAAAAAAACAGAACACAGTAAAAAAAGAAAGAAAGATAAAAAAACAGAATTTGACACAATGCATGATATCAACTTAGTAGTAGTGTTGATTTTTTTCACAATTGAACTTTGAAATAATTACCAGTACTTTGTGAAGCATACTTTTTTGTTGATGTTTTCAGTGAAAATTACTATAGCCAATTAATGAAATTGTCTTTTCTTTATGATTTGTCTTTTCTTCTTCAGTCAAGGTGTATGATATTTCATATGATAATACACCCAGAGGGTGCATGGCGTTTTGTTTTGAGCATCAAGATAAAGCCATTTTCCCTGTTGCTGATGGTACAAAGGTCAAATTTGAGGTAAGGTCTCGGACACTAAATTCTTTCTAGAATATTGTTAGACATGGTGTCAAATAGTTTCTTGTGCTTTTATTTTCTAATTTCTGATTATATAAAATCTGAAATGTTTAACAAGGTCTGCTGGCTCTCATACACAGGTATTGGATTTCAAGAACCCAGAAAAGGAGTTCACGATAGATACCTTTAAAAAAAAATTCTTATTTCAATGGGGTGAGAGTGGAACTAAAGACTGGCGGAGCTTGAAATCAGTGGCTGAACCCAACATGTTCCTGTTTGTTGAAAAAAAAAAAGGAAAAGAAAAAGTGACCATTAATTCAGTTGAAGAGCCAAGTTTTAGAATCAAGACAGGTATTTTGTCAAATGTTTGTAATTTCTACATATAATAGTATATGTTAAACTGGAGTGGTGTTCTGCAATTTAGCATGTTTAGCACAATACATTGTAAAATCTGCATAGCAAAATAATCATCCATCCATTGATTTTTTTAATCAGTAGAAGAAATCAAGAACGTGGGAAATCATTACTGGTCTCCTGGGTCAGCCGAGACTCGAACCGGAAACGTAACTCTACGAAATCGATGTGCCACCTCAAAAGGTACCTATCTTATTTGTGTATGGCTTCACTTTTATACAGAGCAGTGATATAAAAGGGGACTCTTTTCCCTTTTATCACTGTATATAGTTTCAGATATCCAGATCAGAGGTGTAAAGAGCAGCAAAAATAACTCCATTACATGTTACAAGTCACCAATTCCAATATGACATTAGTAAAGTCTTAGAGTTTCTGATTTTAACAGTTGGCCTACTTAAGTATTTTATTTGTACTGAATGTAGGCTGAAAGATAGTCCTCAACACGCAAGATAAATGCCAGCAAAAAACAAGAAACAGTTGATTTGTGAGAGAGCAATCACATGTTTATTTTCTAAAATCAATATATCACCTCAAAATTGCAATAAATCAGGGTCGAGACAACAGCCACTTCAAACACTCAAGTCTCAGTTAAGCTCAAGTGCCCAAAAAGGGAATAAGTAAACCAATATCATTTTAAAAGGATCTCTTCAGTATAACTGAACTTGTTTTGGCTTAATCGCCGGCTGCAGCCATGTCCTCATCTCATATATGAAACACCTGCGATTCATTACGCAATTGCATTATTCATTACAAATGTATTGGAGTAAAGAGTACATAGACTTATTCAAAAATGTAGTCAAGTAGAGTAAAAGTTGCTAATATCTTTGAAACTCAGTAAAACTACAAAGTAGCCAAAAAAAACAAGTACAGTAACTAATCACATTTACTCATATATTTTACACCTCTGATCCAGATGTGCTTTTAAAGTTGTGTGCATATACTCATGTGCATGGCCTGACTTCCATTGGGCTTGACTGGGCTGTAGCCCATGGGTTCAGTAGGGGGCCCCACCTTTATCTTTTGTTTGATTTGTTCGGTTATGCCAGTCAGAAATTATTTGCCGCATTTTCGCTGTTGGGTCAGTGCGAGCGAGGGCTATAAAAATGCCAGCCGGGGCTTCAAAACAATGCTTAAACTTGTGTTTATCATTATTGCACACAGAAGGGCACACGTAGGGCCTATTGAATCACATCTGCTCCAATTTATTTGTGATCATATGGTTACGTTAAACTGCTTCATTAAGGGTACGTTTACACTAAAGTGATGTTCTCAAAACGGAAATTTTTTTTTCTTTGTACAGATGACAAAGTTATCAAAACTCTCCCTGTTCACACGGATCTGCGAAAATGATTAAAAAACGCTGTATTACACATGCCAAATATGTAGTTGGTGAAGTCACTTAGTGAAGAAAGTTTATACGCCTGCGCATACGCATTCTCATACAAAGCACTCGCGCCAAATGCGCATGCCTATCCGCTTTATTTTTTATAGTTTACTGCACTTTTAAATTCCTCTCATTATATCCCTAAAGCGGCTGATAAATCGTAAGTCTCGCACATTCACAGAAATACCTTAAGTCTGCCTTGACAAATAAGGTGGATAGACTAAACACGTAATGTGCATGTGCATGCTGTCACCGTTTTCACAGATTTGTGAAGTTTACATGGAGATGACAACCGTATCATTTTCAAAAACTTGCAATTTGAAACCCGTTTTCAGAAGTTTGCGTTTTCAGGCCACCAAAACACCGTTGTGTAAATAAATTGCCAAAACGCGTAAAAAGTTTTCCATTTCCCCTAAAGCTTTTAGCCCAAAAGAGCTCGCATTTAGAAAGATACTGATAAATTTGTTTCCTGGCGGACCTTTAAAGAACGTGACACACACATCTCCTGGACATCCTGTAGAATTCAACCAACCAGATGACGACTTTGAAAATCCTAAAGTGTTTTTTCCAGTTAAGTGTGCCATATGCATCAGACATTCAGCCAATGGTCTGTGGGCGTGAGGTCTGAGGCTGAGACTATTATGTTTCCATCCAAAGTTGCGAATTTAACTTTTGCACAAATTTGGAATATCGCATCAAACATTTGTGAAAAAAAGAATGAGTCGAAGAGAAAAAATTGTCACTTTTGCTGCATAGTGGTGTTCTGCATTCTAGCATGTTTAGCACAATATGTTGTAAAATCTGCATAGCAAGGTAATCATCCATCCATTGATTTTCTAATCTGTGGTAGATTTGCAGGGGTCTGGGAATCCAAGCGAACCCAAGTACGCGAGAATTCAATACAACTGTTCTCCTGGGTCAGCCAAGACTCGAGCCAGATATACGACACTAATAAATCAACGTGCCACCTCAAAAGGTACCTATCTTTTATGTGTATGACTTCACTTTTATACAGAGCAGTGTTATAAAAGGGGACTCTTTTCCCTTTTATCCCTCTAGCAAGAGTGCTGCTTTTCCGATCATCTGCACGATGATTGCTTATTGTAACAGTAGGCTACAAGAAACAAGAAGTTTCTGAGTTCCTTTGACAGAAACACATTCTGTTTAATGTAATACAATGCAATACAATGATGATTGAGAGATGAACAAAATAAACACTCTTGATGTATCTTATCTGATACTCACAGTTGAATATGATTTTTCAAAAAAAAAAGTTTGGATAATCATGTAAAAACGTATATATTTTTTATTTATTTATTTATTGCACGTTCTCACCAACATGCACTTGTTGAGAACATGAAATAAATAATTTTTCTATTAATGTAGCCAACTTTTTCCTTTTGTGATTACCAAATGTTGGTTCAGTCCAGCAAGTGTGTTGATCTTGAAATATTACTAACGATATAAAGTATATTCTTACATTTATTTCATAAAAATCAGTAAATATTTCATAGCAAAAACACATGTACCATGACCTGAAGGTGAATTATAGGCTACTAAAAGGCCTTTTACTTTCTAAAAAAGCATAACTATCAATCACAGGACAGAAGGCATGTAGAAGATTGTTTTTCAGCAAAGCTTTGATAATGTTGACAATTTAGAGGCCTTTGAAATTTGCGTATCAAATATGATCCAGAATTTTTAAAAAATGAATTAAAGGGATTCTCTCTGACTGTTTTTCAGGAAAACCAAAGAAGAATAAGATGTCAATGAAGATCTGAATCTGAGAGCAAATGGAGTGATTCCTTTGTGGTTCTTTGAGGCAGGGGCATTTTGTCCATTTCTTTGCATGTTTACTTTTTTGTTGTGACGTAGAAATATTCCTGACATGCAGTATATAGGTGTAAAATCCGTTGCATTGTTAGTATAAAAACGCAACAGACTCTCTATAGTTTGGCACATTAAGTAATTTTAGTTTTACTTGATCATAATTACATGGCTTATCAAAATGATCTGTTTTAATAAGCCAATAAAAGACAATACATATAGGAACATAACCCAGTAACATAATTTCCTGTATTGCTTAAATCAAATGCATTTCTTGCTAGTAGTCAATTACTTAATTTCCTAAAATATTTGCCTATTCTGACCTTCGACTTCTCAGCACACTACTCATCATATTATTGTGTAAGGGTGACATGAGGACAAGGTCCACGACTGGATCCAAAAGGGATCAAACCAGAAAAGATACAACTGCTCAGAATTAAATTACTATCAAGAACTGCATTTCTTGTTAGAATTTTCTGTATACAAACTATTCATACTATTGATACTATAAAATAGCACAGAAGAGCCATTACCCATATTTACTTCATGCACTTATTAGGTGCAGCTTTCCCTATGTAGTGGTAAGGGAGGGACTGCTGGATGACAAAATAACCTTATAACAGTCACACATTAGACTATATAGTACGTAATATGGGACGGAAAGAGGAGAGTCAGTAAAAACTGTGAAGAGCGACCACTTGTGATGAAGTGGTTGAACTGCAGACCCAGATGACTTGTGTAATGTCATTTGTTCAGTTCTGCTCAACTATGAGGCATAAAAGATGAGCGTGTGTAAGATCAGCATTTGAGGATGACTTTTATCACTAATGTGCTTTGTACTAGAGTTGGTATATAGCCTATGTTACATCTGATATGCATAGTTTTTCTAGTAGTGATCTGCACATGTATATTCTTATATTTATTGTCCATATAATGTGAAAGCTTAATAAATGTGAAATAACAGCTCGCTATGCAAGCTTACACTTCTTGTTGACCCTTTTGCCAAATATGAATTTTATATCTGCTGATGTATTTCTTTCTTTATTATTATATTTTGTATATTTACTTTTAAATTCACATTTTCAGTATTCTTTAGATTATTGTATTTTTATATTGATGAACTCCCATAAGGCAAAAAATAAACAAAACAAAACAAAAAAACATCACAAATGAACTGGCTGATGATCTTGTTGAAATGTTTCTAAGTGAAATATAAGCATAAGCATATCATTCTGTATAAGCATATAATTCTTATGCATTTACTAAATAATATATGCAATTGTAATGCAAAAATGCATAGTTTAAAATTAAGCATATCATCCTGGATAGTATACGCATTATGGTGTTCAACTGATATTGCAATCTATTAATGTGCTGTTTTACTACCAAATAAGCATATATTTTCAAGTGTCTTTGTCTTGTATGAATGACAATGAGAAAGTGAAAAGTCTGTCATCTGCCCTTACACAGATCTAAAAAAACTGGACAAATGATATGGCAGTATTTGAGCGAATTTAGGGACAAGTATGTGCATTTTAGCTTGTTTCCACATAGATATCAGAACATACATGGCAACACGAAAGCTAAATATAGCACTGGAAACCCTGCAGTACTCAGAAGAGCTTCTCTGTCGTGAGTCACATCTCTCTGATTCCCTCCTGTGTAAGCTCCTCCTCATCACACTCTTCAGTTTCTACATAGTGGTGTATTACTTTCCTCCAAATCTCAATCCCTGCTCATTATTCTGACTTTAGAGTAGTAATTTTGACAGACACTTTTATCCCACATAACTTGCAAACATTACAAGGACTTACAGTTAAAGAAACGTTCCATGTTGATAGATTAAGAAGTGACAGAACACAGTAACAAAAAATGTTTTTACAAAAAATGTCCTTGAAACATAGCAGTACTGTGAGTATTGTTAGCTCTTATATGATAAATTGCTTGTGATTATTATAGAATAGAATTGAATTGACTGGCCATCCATTCAGGATGTTTCCCTGCCTGTGGCTTAAGGTGCTGGGTTAGATTTGAGCCCCCTGCGACCCTAATAAGTATAAAGTGGTTTGGATAATGGATGGATGGAGAATAGAATAGAATAGAATAGAATAGCGTGCATAATCACAAGGAATTTGTTGTGGTTTCGAGGAGCTCTTACCATTAACTAAAACTAAAACCATAAAAAAAAAAACATTTTGATTACTTGAAATAAAATAAACATTAACTGCAATAAAATAGGCAAGGCAAGGCAATTTTATTTGTATAGCACATTTCATACACAATGGTTATTCAAAGTGCTTTACATAAAGAAGAATAATAAAAATAGAACATAAGGAATAGAAATAACAGTAAAAACTGAATTTTGCTATCTGGATGGAAGAGCTAGGAAGTCTTAGGGAGTTTTTTGTTGTTTTTGTTGTCCGTCAGAGTGGATCTAAACGGATCTATCCATCAGAGCGGATCTGAATGGATGTTCTTACATTTCACACACACACCGCTCTCACACAAACACAACATCCCCAAATCGCAGTTCTTCAACTCATTCCCTTACGACCTTAAGTCTTATGACCACTCAACATTAAGTTACATTCTATCCTCCTTCCCTACATGCCAATTCTTTCTGCATTCACCTTCTTTTCCTTCTGTCTGCTTCTTCTAGATTTCACTTTCTTCCTAATTCTCCCAGCTCTTTCAACCAGACAGCAATATTTAAAATGCATTAAAAGTCAGAATAACAAGATGATACATAAAAGATATAAAATACATTAAAAAAGAAATAAAAACAGGAAAAGGAATTGAGAGAATAAAAAAAGATAATATGTATAAAATAAAGTGCAAAATAAAAACTTAAACCTTTTTTTTTTATTTCAGCCAGCTGCCAAGGCAACATTTCTCATTTTAATTTTTAAGTTCAAGTACTAAAATAACCAAAAATTACTATATACAGTACTGTGCAAAAGTCTCAGGCACGTTAGTATTTTGGGATGCTTCGATAGCGGCCTTAAGCTCATCCAGAGTGTTGGGTCTTGTGTCTCTCAACTTTCTCTTCACAATATCCCACAGATTCTCTATGGGGTTCAGGTCAGGAGAGTTGGCAGGCCAATTGAGCACAGTAATACCATGGTCAGTAAACCATTTACCAGTGGTTTTGGCACTGTGAGCAGGTGCCAGGTCGTGCTGAAAAACGAAATCTTCATCTCCATAAAGCTTTTCAGCAGATGGAAGCATGAAGTGCTCCAAAATCTCCTGATAGCTAGCTGCATTGACCCTGCCCTTGATAAAACACAGTGGACCAACACCAGCAGCTGACATGGCACCCCAGACCATCACTGACTGTGGGAACTTGACACTGGACTTCAGGCATTTTGGCATTTCCTTCTCCCCAGTCTTCCTCCAGACTCTGGCACCTTGATTTCCGAATGACTTTGGACCACTGAGCAACAGTCCAGTGCTGCTTCTCTGTAGCCCAGGTCAGGCGCTTCTGCCGCTGTTTCTGGTTCAAAAGTGGCTTGACCTGGGGAATGCGGCACCTGTAGCCCATTTCCTGCACACGCCTGTGCACGGTGGCTCTGGATGTTTCTACTCCAGACTCAGTCCACTGCTTCCGCAGGTCCCCCAAGGTCTGGAATCGGTCCTTCTCCACAGTCTTCCTCAGGGTCCGGTCACCTCTTCTCGTTGTGCAGCGGTTTTTGCCACACTTTTTCCTTCCTACAGACTTCCCACTGAGGTGCCTTGATACAGCACTCTGGGAACAGCCTATTCGTTCAGAAATTTCTTTCTGTGTCTTACCCTCTCGCTTGAGGGTGTCAATGATGGCCTTCTGGACAGCAGTCAGGTCGGCAGTCTTACCCATGATTGCGGTTTTGAGTAATGAACCAGGCTGGGAGTTTTTAAAAGCCTCAGGAATCTTTTGCAGGTGTTTAGAGTTAATTAGTTGATTCAGATGATTAGGTTAATAGCTCGTTTAGAGAACCTTTTCATGATATGCAAATTTTTTGAGATAGGAATTTTGTGTTTTCATGAGCTGTATGCCAAAATCATCAGTATTAAAACAATAAAAGACCTGAAATATTTCAGTTGGTGTGCAATGAATCTAAAATATATGAAAGTTTAATTTTTATCATTACATTATGGAAAATAATGAACTTTATCACAATATGCTAATTTTTTGAGAAGGACCTGTATATATATAAAATGTATTTACATAAGTATGTATTTCTATATTTTTTGTAAGCTGCATTAGGTAAATACGTCTGCTTAATACAAAATGTAAAATCAAACATTAAACTGTATTAATATTATTTATTGTATTAATCGAGCCAATAATTCACAACACAAAACACATTGTGTCTAATTTTTAAGTGAGCACATATTTTAGAGAACATGGTATTATTCAGTGGTGAAACCGAGATGTAGACAAAGAAGTGGAACTAGTAACCATGTCTGCTCTGCCTGGCATATAAGCACTGCAAGGTGAATGGATATCTGTGAGGATTAGTGGATTGAGAGTGACTGTTCATGAAGCTCTCAGCACAATCTGAATGAACGACAGTCTGACTGACAGCTGTTTGCATCTTATCCTCATCCATCTCAGGATGGCAGAGGATGTGAAATAATCTCCTAAATCACGGACACTCTGCCAGGCGTGCCACTGCATACCCTTGAACTGTCATCAGTGAAGCTTAGCACGTGTGTGTGTGTGTGTCTGAGTTATGAAATCATGTCAGATGCGGATCACTAGGTTTATCTCAGTATTGATGCAGCAGGACGTTATAGGATAGGGATAGCTGTTCAATATTAGATGCCCACGCAGACACTATCAGTTTACAGATTTGGTCGTAAGATGCAGGGGTTGCTGCAATGGTGGTAACCTTTTTTTTTTCTTTTTTCAAAAAGCTTAAGTAATTTGCCCTCTTGAAAAAGGGGACATGCTGGAGAATCACATACATGCAAACAATTGTGCACACTGTAAAAAAAACAAAAAAAACAAAAAAAAAAAGAATTTACAATAATAAAAGCAACATTTTAGGTTTTATGTATTGAATTTAACAGTAAATGACATTTCATTAACTGATATAATTTAAAACACTGAAGTATTAAAAATCTGTTTTGTACTTTTGTAATATACTGACAATAACCATAAAAACACAGGTGGTAATGAGAAAGTCATGTACAATAAAAGCTCATCACAAGTAGCTTTTCCACAAGCTGAGGTAGATACTAATATATAGAAGGTGCACACAGTGTCATGCGCACAAATACAAAACACATGACACTAATATAATGCAATAAACATTTTCCAATATAAGATACAATACTCATTTTATTTCTATAGCACATTTAAAACAACTGAAATTGACCAAAGTGCTTTCCAGCATAATACAACAAAAGCAATTACATAGAGTCACACAGACAAAATTAAATCCTGTTCACTTTAATCTGTTCTAAAAGCCATACAAAAAAAAAAAAAAAAGATACGACTTGAAACTAGACTTAAAAGCATCCACGGATGGGGAAGATTTAATGTGCATTGGGAGAGGGTTCCATAAGTGTGGAGCAGCCACAGAGATGGCCTTATCACCCTTTAATTTGAGTCTAGTTTTAGGAATATGAAGAATCATCTGACTAGAAGTGTTACGGAACACAGACTCACAATGATGTAGAAATTAATATGAGAGTTTATTGATCGTGGCAGGTATGGCAAACAGGTAGGCGAGTATGACAGTCAAAGCAGGAATCTAATAATGAGAGAGATTACTGACAGTTCTTTGACTTTGCAGGTGGTTGGAAGAGATAGTAGATGTGAGCAGCCGAGCACACACTTAGGTGGAGATGGAGTGTGGAAGGAGACACTGGAGACACTGGAGACACTGGAGACACTGGAGACACTGGAGACACTGGAGACACTGGAGACACTGGAGACACTCGCATGCGTCAAACAAGGAAAGTATTGACAGGTAAGTGAGTCCATATATAAACGAGACCAGACAATGTTCTAGGGTAAAGTGTGTGCATTTATGCTGCAGTGGTGATGAGGTGATGATGATCAGGTGCGGGTGATTGCTGAGCATGAGCAGGTGAGCAGAAGGAGGAATGCTGGGAAATGGAGTTTGGGGAAGGTGAGATAGATGGTGAACGTGACCAGAGGATCTCATATTTCTTGTATTTTGATAAGGTTAAAAAGGTCAACAATATATTTTGTATATACCATGCAACGCTTTAAAAACCATCCACAGAACCTTAAAATCAAATCTGAATTTTACATGCAACTAGTGTAAAAAAACAAAACGCAGGTAATTCTCTCTATCTTCTTTGTAAGAGTCAAAAGTTTGGCCACAGGATTTTGCACTAATTGAAGACAAGATAATTGACCCTGCATGGATGAATCTAATGTTTGCTGTCAATCCCCACATCGGTGTGGATACTGTACTTCGGAATCACAGACTGTAGTCTTGAAGTATGACCAAAGTAAGAATTTTCACTGGAAAATGTCATCTGAACAAGTAAGTAACATTTTTGTTCTGACAAACAGGGGAAAAAAGCATTACAGTAAATCACGCGGCCTATGGTGATTAAATCTAACAATCGCTTAGCTCATATCTCGTCAAACCGTGCAAATTATTATTATTGTTATACTTTGTTCTCAAATTGTTAATGTTAACAACATCAGCATTGCGTGACTATGTGTATTTAGTATGTATTAGCGTTACCTGTAGATTTCAATTTCTGTACAGTCTAATCACTAATCTGTACTAATCACTAATCTGTACAGTCTAATCATTTGTAATACCATACAATCCGCCATCCAAATGATAAGTTTAATTATTGCAGCTGCTGAGAGAAAAGGCTATAAATGATCCGCCTCACATGCGATTTAGCCTACTAGCTGGGACTAGTTCTTTATGTAAATAGATGTGACGCAAAGACAAACAGCGACATGCTCAAATTTCACCCGAAAACCCACCAGTACCACCCGAATTATAAAACATTATTACAAGCTTACCATTGTGAATCAGGCTAAGGTAAGGAGACACCATTAATGTACATTAAAACCCTAATATACATCAGTACAAATATCTAGTTCAGTCATAGTCAAATCTAGAGGACGCAGGCTGATAGGTCCTTTACATGCAATCTGCAAGCAATCACATCATTACCACACAGCACAAGCTGATTGGCCTCTGCTGACCCTGCAGCCAATGAGGATGCTTGCTCAACATTTAAATAGTCTGGTTCATTGTTTGCTGTAGGCTAGTCCCGCTGAACTCCTCCACCTCCCCCAGCTCCACCTGCCTAGATCTGCTACAGGGTATTTGACATGCTCACAGCATCATGTCTGTGTATCTATTAGCAGTAGCATGTGTATATTTGCTCTGCAGCAGCAGCAGCGTAGCAGATCTAGTCCAAGACCAAAATATTGCCATATTCAATAACATGCTAAAACTATTTAGAGAGGTTATCATGATTAAACTACGAATAAACATAATTATTTAAATGAAAACTATCAATTGTGAGGTGCCACACAGAGAATCATGAGTATGTCAGTTTACGGTTTCTCACTGTAAATTTTCACTTCCAAAAACTGTAAATTTAAGAGTCTCGTTAGATTTATTACAGCTTTTCACTGTATAGAGAAAGTAAACTACTGTTAACCACAGGTTTTTACTGTTGCATTTTTACAGGCTTTTACTGTAAAAAATTATGATGAATGACATCAGAAAGTATGTATTCAGTCACATTCTATTGCATGTAGAAAGTCAAGGAGTACGTTTTTTGTTCTAATTCAAGAGTTTAACTTCACCTTTAAACTCTACACTGTGTATTTGGTCTTTATTACAGCTTTATTTAACAATTGCATGTGAGATTAACGGGGTATTTGAAGAAAAATCTGAAAAGTGTCAAACTCAATTTCACAGATTTTAGCTCCAACTTGAACTTAACACATGCACATGAACCAGCTAATGAAGGCCTTCATGATTACTTAAAACTTCATGTTTTTGAGCAGGACTTTGCAGGACTGTAGCCCTTTAAGTTTCTCTAAAAGCATGAGATGTTAAATATATTGCCTGTCGACTAAGAAGCATTGATAATATATATATATAAGTTATGAAATTCTTCATCAATTTTTTTAATATTCTGTGCAATTCTGAGAAACCATCCTTGAGCACATGACTGGGCTATTTACCATTTTAAATTTATATTGTTAAAATACAACTTCTTTCTTGAATATCTGAAACTCCTTATCAGGCACAGACAAGAATGCATTCTTCTTTGAAAGCCAAAATGACCACATTTCACATAAAAAAACTGCTAATAAATTCCAAAGTAAATAATATTTCTAATCTTGCACAGCCTGTTGCAACATTCGACTTGCTTTCCAGAATCAATCCATTCCCACGGGCACTGAAATCCACAGAGGCGGCATCTCAGAAATTTGCTCTCTGGTTTTCTTCATGGCACTAACTGTTCTGAAAATCTCGACATGCATGATCTGAACACTTCTGAAAGTGTCAAGAACACAAATGAAGAGCAAAAAGAAAACAAAATGTATGCATCTTCCGTAATTGTAAATAATGCTTATACTCAAAACTCACTCAGCATTGATATATTGTTGCTAAAGTGTTCTGAATATTTTTTAGCACATTTTCATACAGTTGCTATAGGACAGGGGTGGCGAACGTCGGTCCTGGAGAGCCACAGTCCTGCAGAGTTTAGCTCCAACCCTAATCAAACACACCTGAACAAGCTAATCAAGGTCTGAAGGGTTACTAGAAAGATACAGGCAGGTGAGTTTTATCAAGGTTGGAGCAAAACTCTGCAGGACTGTGGCTCTCAGGACCGGAGTTCCCCCACCCTGCTATAGGGTAACTGAGTGGTTGCTAGGACATTGCTTCAAACATTTACTTACCCTCATGTTGTTCCAAACCTGTATGATGTGGAACTTAAAATATATGTTGGTAACCAAACAGTTTCTGTTGACTTCCGTTATATAGACAAAAAATACAATGGAAGTCAATGGGAACTGAAACTGTTTGGTTACCAACATTCTTCAAAATATCGTATTTTATGTTCAGCAGAAGAAAAAAATTCATGTTTGGAATGACATGAGGGTGAGTAAATGATGACAGAATCTTCATTTTTGGGTGAACTGTCGGGTGTCCAAACTCAGTCCTGGAATGCCACTGTCCTGCAGAGTTTAGCTCCAACCCCAATTAAACACACCTGAACCAGCTAATCAAGGACTAATTAGGCATACTAGAAACTTTCTGCAGGTGTTTTGGAGCTGGTTGGAGCTAAACTCTGCAGGACAGCGGCCCTCCAGGACCAAGTTCGGACACCCCTGGTCTACCCTTTTAAGTCAAAAGGTTGCCCATTTTATTGTCACCATAGCACAGCTCTCCTCAACAACCACATAATTTAAAGTAACATTCATTTCCATAGGATAAACAGTGCAGGATGTTCAAATCCCTATGAGAAATAGAATCAGTGATGCTTGCGTTAGCCAACGCCACTAATGAGAGGCCGTTTCAGTGTTGTCATCAGCTGCACCATCCTAAGCAAAAACCTCTCTGCAGAAATTGCTTGCAATGTCCTTGAGGCCGAACTGAATCTTTGAAGTGGAACAAACGGAGAGTTTGCAAGATTCTGTTTCTCACAGATAAGAGGCTCTGTGAAAGGACAGTCCTATTAAAACCAGACCTCGGTATTCATGAATTCAGATGTAGTTCATTTTGACTTTCTAGGGCACCTTCTCGTCACGAGAAATGATAATGTGAAATAGCAAGACTACTGTAGTTCAGCTAAAATGCATGAATATAAGCAATACTAGGTTACAGACTAAACATTACAAAAGACTTACTTTTTGTAAAGTATAAAGATGATTGTTTGGGGAGTTTGCAGATGCCTAGATGATTATTTATAGCTGGAGTAAACTGGGACAGCTTTAACTTTTTTATGATGTTTGTGCTCCGGAAAAATAAAACACTTTCTTGTCAGCAAAATTCAGCTTTCAAGGATTGTGAAAGAATGAAACATTAAATCAGAGGAAAACATAAATACACAAGCACTCATGTTCTCAGCAAAGATAATTTTTATTGTTCAAAGGAAGTTTGTGGAGAATTACAGCAGTACACACTTGACTGAACAGCTGCCTTTATCACATAACACAGTACAGACAAGAATGAGGTCAAAACTTATATGGATATTGACATTAGTAAAAAATATTACTTAAAAATTACTATGGCTCCCAGATGGTGTGTATGGCTAATTCATGTTGTTAAAGAAGGCCTGAAAATTGAAACGGTCAGCAAAGGGACATCACTCCTTTTTCTCTCGTCAAATTAAAAATGTTAAACACCCACACACAGCAGTAAGAAGAAAAAAAAAAAGGATGATAACAGAGGGAAGTCGCAAACAGGCACACACATTTTGACAGATCTAGGAGAAGAGAAGCTGACAAGTTGCAGTAAGACTCAGAAATGTAACACCTAAAAACTTAATATGCAGAGAAAGAGACTGTTTAAGAAAAAAAAAAAAGAAGAGTGTTGTTTTGTCATTTGGGTTGTTGAAAAAAGGAATAAAAACTAAGCGTCAAGTCTAGTTTGTGTACAATTTTATCATCTTTAATGCTCTTCCAACCACATAAGGACTATAGGAAATGTATGGAAAAGCAGTAAGAAATATTCCCCTATATATAATTGCATCCGAGTTTTATTTGTTTAAATAGCCTGTTCAGGAAGCATTTATAATTGATTCTATATGTCTATATATAAATATATTTCTGTATATATATATTTCTGTATATTGTTTTTTAAAAATAAATCTATTTAAACCCAGATGGGTGTTGTTCTACATTTGATTTCCTTTCCAGTTTTGTCACCAAAGCTCTCCACAAATTCAATTCAAAAACTTCTAATTTGTCATGACCTGATGTAAAGCCTACCAGGCTTACAGTATCATTCCCTTTAAAAGAGCCAAATCAAACCCAGTATCAATGATCAATTTAGTGGCATCCGCACTAATGCACCCCTTCCCAATTTAGCACATACAATCAGAGTGATTTGCTCTACCCTGACAAGAAACAGGAGGAAAACAAAATAAAACTCGCCAGCCCGCACAAACCTCAATAGTCAGAGCGGGGTGGCGGAGCACGGTTTTACTTTTATAGCACCATTTTAACTGTTTGTACATTGTTGCTTGAACTGTATTGTGTGCCCACAAGTTGAACTCTTTAACGGTCTCCAAATTTTACACTGTTTAATCTGAGNCTGAGTCTTATATATATATATATATATATATATATTTATATACACACACACACACACACACACACACATTTGCAGAGAACACTTCCTGAATGAGCTAACTATGAGATTCACACACCACGTCATTCAGATGATGCTGGTTTGCTCTCCATCATATGGTACAACACCGAAAACACCTATAGTAGAGATTTTTTTTTTTTTAATCATATCTGAATACACTAACACTAAACCCCCCGGCTGACTCTTTTGCTAACTCAGTCTCTGGGTGAGGGGGTGTCTTTTGTAAAAGGGAGAACTTTCAAAATGACATGACCTATAGAGCAGCCAGCAGAAATATCCATTTATCTAGCCAAACATCGTCTATACTGCCTTAAACAGGATTCTCTTACATATACATGACAGTGTTTCTCAGTCAAACATCTTTATTCGCCATAGAGCATTAATGTTCTTCGTTTCATGCACGGTAATTCTTTCCACTCCAGCGCGCGGTTCTCGCTTTGTGAGGTCGCCCCAGCAACGGAACACCCGTCCGGGTCAGTCGTCGTCTATGTCGTCGCCCTCCGACTCCTCTCCTCCTCTCCGCTCGTACACTTTATCTCGGTGTCGCTCCTGGATCTCCTTCATCTCCTCGGCGTAGCGGCAGAAAGCCCCGCCGAACTTGCCCCACGCTTTGAAGGGTATCGTGATAGAGTTTCTGTAACTGGGCTTCACCTCGCTCACCCGCAGAAACACCCCGTACTTGTTGGAGCCCACGTCAAAGAAGAACCGCTTGGAGTCCACCGTGATTGACGTGCCCTCGGGAAGCTCCCCGTAACCTCCGGCGCAGCCGCCGCCGCCGACCAGCTCATCGTCATCCCCGCCGTAGTCGTCGATCAGCTTGGCCAGAGCGTCGCGGAACTCGATGAGACCCTGAGCAGGAAGGGCAATGGTTTGCCCGGATTGCATGCCACCCCCGGGCACACCTCCTCCGACGCCAAACCCACCAGGCCCGCGGTTGACGGTCTGACGGATACGGAGGAACCTCCCCCGCTGGTTCTCCTTCAAATCGAGGTAGTATTTGCGGTTTTCCCTCACTAGGAACTCGCTCTTCAAGGCCCGTCTAGGCCCGCCGTCCTCGCCGCTAGAGGACTGGGCGATCTGCTCCGGGGTGCTGGGTCCGAGCTGCGCGTAATGCTCAATGAAATCCCCCAGGTAGTCCCGAAACTCCGCCGCGACTGACATGGAAAGTGTCAAGCGACTTTTGGAGCCACCAGCGCCGACCTCGGCGATCTTGATGAACCTGCCCTTCGAGTTCTGCTTCACATCCAGATAGAACCGCTTGTTTTGGATGTCAAGGCGTTTGGACGCCAGCTCCTGTGTCTCTTGATCCCTCTGGAAAGGCTGGAATCCGCTACTTCCACCCCCTCCTCCGCCGCCACCGCCGCCGCTTCCACCACCACCACCACCGCCGCCGCCGCTGCTTCCACCGCGCTCACTCCCACTATCCCCATCCGCCATCTTCACCATCACCCAGAGCTGCGTTATTTTTTCCCACCCGTATGTCGTCAGGTCCCGCCTTCTGACCCGTTCAGAGGCATGAGAACGTCGTGTGAGTGGCCAATAGCTCTGGGAACGTCACTGTCTTAGAACATCTTGTGATTGGCCGTTTGACATGTCAGTCATACATTCGCTTCTTCAATTGGACCGCAACCTGTCCGTTGTGCGAGTAAATACCGCTTCCCCATTTTCTTTGGCTCACTTGCACTGCCTGTCAAAGTGTGTGTCCCGCCTTATTGTTTTGACAGTACCATGGGCGATTGGTGTCCAGTGGTGTCGATAACGTGCAAAAAGCAAGCACTTTATTGCAGATAACACTTACAGTACATACAGAATCATTCCCCAGTCACAATTTTCAAGCCCCTTTAAATATACAAATAAGAACTTCTAAATAACGTTTTCACAAATAGTTTAAAATACATTTTTATTATAATGTTGACGGATTATAAAATGCATGTCGTTTATACAAATAATTAGACAAAGGCAGAATATTAATTACGTTTAATTCGGAGACTATTGATACGAATTAAAAAAGAACTGGAAATGTTTACCTTCATTAATAGTAGTCTGAAAAAAAGATACACTGCTAACATAACCCATGTGAAAAAAAAAGTACATTTCTATAATATACTTAAAGTGCTCTATTTTCGTGCACTAATTTTGTACTTAATATACTAAAAATTATTCTTTAGTACTAATCTTAAGAACATCTAAGTGTACTTAACTGTGCTATTTTGAGACAACATGAAATATGAACTAAAATGTGCTTTTAATACTATTTCTGTATTTAAAAAATGTATTTAGATACCATTTATAGTGCATTTGAACCTATAGTGTACTACAAGTGGTAGCTAAATATATTTTTTTAAATACAGAAATAGTATTAAAAGCACATTTTAGTTCATATTTCATGTCTCAAAATAGCACAGTTAAGTACACTTAGATGTTCTTAAGTACTAAAGAAGAATTTTTAGTGTATTAAGTACAAAATTAGTGCACGAAAATAGAGCACTTTAAATAGGCCTACATTATAGAAATGTACTTTTTTCACCTGGGAACGCAAAGTAAATATTTTACAGTTATTTTACATTTTTATTTTAATATTACAGTAAGAAGACAATCATTTAGTGCACGAAAATAGAGCACTTTAAATAGGCCTACATTATAGAAATGTACTTTTTTCACCTGGGAACGCAAAGTAAATATTTTACAGTTATTTTACATTTTTATTTTAATATTACAGTAAGAAGACAATCATTTATTTACCATACAACATGTTATTTTTATCATTTCATGCTTACTAGCACCTGTGCCTTTTGTATACATGCTTTATGCAAACAAATATACTAATCACGTTCATATTATCGAGTGCCTCGGAAAGTGGGTCCTTGACATCAAAAAGTCTATTAAGTGTAAATATGAATCCATAAATTCAGCAAGCTGTATTATGGAAACATTTTAAATCAAAAATAGCGTTTCTTTATGCATATCAAAGTCAGAGTTTAATTTTGACATTTTAGTACCGGAAGCCTATACAAATTGATATTTAAAAAAGCCAAACAATTTATCATTATCAACAGAAAATGTTTTAATATATGATTTCACCTCATGTGACACAATTATGATCGATATTAAATATGAGAATAATTAGAAAAAGAAAAATGTGTTATTTGTTTTTATGTGGTTTTATAATATATCTTACTCTTAGTCTTAAGCATTGTTGTTCACATGAAATCATGCGTTTTTGTAATGTCAGATGATAATTTACCACTTCTAAATAAGTAAATTTCAGGCAGTTGTAAGTCCCGCCTACGTGTTATCCGTACAAACATCATTCATCAATGGGGGATGGTAGAAGCAGATACATGCTGCAATCTCATTGGCCTTCCCGAAATTCGAACTAACAACGGAGATTCTGATTGGCTGATTGCACCGCTCGGTATGCCTCGAGCGTTCTCTGCTGAACGGGGTTTATTGTTCCTCCGAGTCAAGAGGCGAAATAGATTTTAGCCAGACCTCCTCGGATCCCATTCAAAGTAATACTTCGCTGAAATGGTATGAAATTTTTCAATCTTGCTCCGTATCATTATTTCCTGTAACTCGAAATGTCCATCCGCGTGTAATATTGCTCATTTGTCGTCTTTTTAAATATTCTGCGGCTAGCACCGAGCTAACGCTGGTTGGGTTTTGCGCTGTTAGCCCGCGAGAGTAGCGCGTGCTAATAGTCTTTTTGTAATTAATCACGACGTATGTTGTCCCAATGTAAGTGATTTGCGTCTTAAACCTAACTATCGTATATATTTGAACGGTTTTGTTGATATACATCGCAGCTGTTGTGGAATTTCTCCAAGCAGTAAAGCTAAGCTAAACTCTATCCGTCAGCGGCAGTGGAGAGCTCGTGCTGATCAGTTTATATAAACTTCATTTATTGTGTAGTTGTTCAGAGACCACAAAGTCCTAGGAATTGCTCTCTGCGTTGTTGTTTTTTTTGCATGTGCATGTTTGTGTCAGAAACACGGACAAACTAATGTCAGTTTAGTGTGCAAGTCATATGAGCGGGAGATTTACCTGCTTTAACAGGCTGTTAATTGATTCATTGGCATTCGGTTAAGTGGCAGACGGCATTGCTTTAAGTTTTTAGATAACCTTTAATTCATTTGAAGGAAGAGTTTTACTCATACCCTCTGGATGGGAAACGGTGCAAATTGCCAGGGGAAGTGGAGTATGTTCTCCAAACCTGCGTTTTAGTTTTTAATGTTGCACACCGGTAATTATTAATTTTAATGAGTAATGCATTAAAAATACTTGTTTTGATGATTTGTAAAATATTTGACACATTTGCTTAACTTGTTACATAATTTTTATATAAAATAAATATTGTATATAATTTTTCATGTAAAAAAAAACATTTTTGAATATGAAATATTAAATATTATATTAAATTACACTTAACGCTTACTTATTTACATTTAAAAATATATAATATTTCTTACATATATAAAT
>RJVU01027559.1:4627222-4670727 GCA_003731715.1 Anabarilius grahami | reverse complement strand
TAAATTTTATATATCTATATATATATACACAATATTTATTTTATATAAAAATGTCAAATATTTTACAAATCAAAACATGTATTTTTGAAATTATATGTAATGTAGTAATTTTATGTTATGTTTTGCATAAGAAATTTAATAATAATATTACATGTAGTATTTGGTTTGTATTAATTGAGATCATATATAAAATGGTTTTTATGATGTATATTTTTACATTTAAAAAATTAGATGTAAAAAAAGTATTTTTAAATTTCTTTGCAGTTTGCACAGCTAATATGCTGAAGGGGTATGATTGACCTGAACCCCCTATAATTGTTTTCATACTGTTATTGATTATGCTAATTTCTTGTTTTGTGCACTGAAATGCTTGAATATGTTGGTATGCATCGGATCTGAGTCTGTATATTCTTTTGTAGGCAGGAGGAAAGGCTGGTAAAGACAGTGGCAAGGCCAAGGCAAAAGCAGTGTCTCGCTCACAGAGGGCTGGACTTCAGGTTAGCTTCTGTTTTTATTATTTGCTCTGCTGCTGGTCTACTGTTCACTTCCTTCAGATGAATAGATGTAGATGTGAAATTTGTTGGGTCACAAATTTTTGTCAAATAAAAGATGTCAGATACTAATTTCTAAGCAATGCATATCTGAAATTTGTAGTTCCCAGTGGGTCGTATCCACAGGCACTTGAAGACCCGCACTACGAGCCATGGTCGTGTGGGAGCAACAGCAGCCGTGTACAGCGCAGCCATCCTTGAATATCTCACAGCTGAAGTAAGATTGGGCATTGACTTGCACGTTGCAAATCAAATATGTGCTGATGTGTGGCAAGCTATTAATCCCGTTTAATTCTTGTTGTAGGTTTTGGAGTTGGCAGGAAATGCTTCAAAAGATCTGAAGGTGAAGCGTATCACTCCTCGCCATCTACAGCTAGCCATTCGTGGAGACGAGGAGTTGGACTCCCTCATCAAGGCAACTATTGCTGGTGGTGGTAAGTTGGAATTTTAGTTTATTTTGTGTGTGTTGCATACATACTGATGTCTTGACAGATGTTAAGCACTTACGTGTTTGGTGTCTTCTCACAGGTGTGATTCCACACATCCATAAGTCTCTGATCGGTAAGAAGGGCCAGCAGAAGACTGCATAGTTCCTGTTGGGGTCGCTATGCTGACATGGACTCAAGGACTTGCATTTGGGATGTGTGACCAGATCGGCTTGTGTTCATCCATTCATCCATTCTCTTTTTTTTTTTAAGTTAATATTAATGTTATACTAGCTAACCACAAGTGATTTTGTTAGAGTTTTGTGTTAATGTTATATCGCCAAAACTAGAATGGCAAATAAGCCCCCCCTCCCTCCACCCCAACCCAAATGTCAGGTATTTTAGAGAGAGACAAACAGGAAGTGTCTGATCTATCCTCCTGTGACTGTGGAATTGTTTGTTGAATTGGCCAGAACTATGGAGCTGTTTTATACTGAAAAATGGAAATGATAAAAACATTTTATACAAAACCAAAATGTTTGTTCTTGTTTTACATTGTCTGCCATGGTCTTTTGACATTCTTTTAAACATTACTCAACTTTTTTGAGAAAACCACAATTTTGTTTTTATGTGCAGTGAGTTTTAATCAGGGTTGATACAGAAATGTGTGTGTATGTGTGTGTATATATATATATATATATATATATATTAGTGCNATATATTAGTGCTAAGCATAAATGAGTACACCCCTTCTGAACATAAACAAAATATGTATTTTCTTTATGATCACTAATACAATTCATAGAAAGATGGCAAAACTAAAATGTATTAAACGTGTAATAAAAACTGAGAAATATGTCACTAATAGCCATAAAATAAGTAAATTAGCCAATTTTTTTTTAAATTAAGGATTGCAGAAATGAGTACACCCTAGATTTAATTAAACAAAAGTATAATATTCTAGTCATGTTGAAAAAATGCCCAACAGTGCAGGGAATGAGGAAAGGGTAACATCTTCTGTTTCAAGTTTGTGTATTAAATTACACGGTGGTGTGGGAATTCATGACAGATTGATAAAGCACAACTCCCTCGCACCTTCAGCACTCCTACATCCCTATATAAGAGCTTTACTACCACTGAACTTTACTGTGGGAACCAGGCACTTCTCACTGTACTCCTCCTCTAGCAACACCATAACATTTTGGATGCTGTTAGATCCAAAATGATTGATTTGGTCTCATGAGACCAGAGTATTGATTCCCAGAATCTATATTTTGTAAATATGGGCTTTGGAAATGGCTAACTGACTTTATTTATTTATTGTGCTTTGGCTACAGTGGGTAGTTCCAGTGAGAACATCAACCATGCGTGTCATTTCTGCAGGCTGCTTCTTACTCTGTGAGATAAACAGTCTCTCTTTTCAAAGCTTTTGCTGGCTCTGAGACACTCGCTTGGTATTTCTCCTGCTCTTTGTCTAGCAAAAAAATCCCTCATCACTAAATGAAAGCTTAAAATGAAGGCCTGATTATTTCAGGGGCCTTGTCACAAGTCCATTGTCTTGGAATTTCTGTGTTACTTTTGCTGTATTTTCACACTGAAAACAATGATTTGGTAATCCTCTTGTAGCACTGTCCTCTTTTGTGCTAAGAAATAAATCTCCTGACAGTTCTCACCCAAGTGCTTCCATTGTTGTCAGCATTAAGTCTGAGAATGATTCAGTGGGCTATATAACACCTTTAATTGTCAAGAAATGACTTCTCTTTAAATGTTTTGGTTCAACATACTTACCCGTTGATCAAACATTGCCTTAAACTTACACCAGAAATTTTTTATTTAGTAACTTTTAGGAGGGTGTACTCATTTTTGCTACACAACATTTTATCACCTTGATAAGAAAATCTTATTTTGACATGCTTCTTTGGTAATTGATTAAGCAGACTTTCTGGAACATTATATCTCTAAAGAACCCTAAGTTGTCTTCTAAGTAGAGTAATTGCTGACTTTCAGAAGTTTCAGAGGGGGTGTACTCATTTATGCTGTGCACTGTATTTATATATATATAAATTATTATATGAATGAATGACACGTACACCCTTTAGAAAAAAAGTACACTTTAAAAAATGTAAACATTACAGAAATAATGTGGTCTTTACCGCCACAGTA
Organism: Anabarilius grahami; assembly: GCA_003731715.1. Classification (NCBI taxonomy): domain Eukaryota; kingdom Metazoa; phylum Chordata; class Actinopteri; order Cypriniformes; family Xenocyprididae; genus Anabarilius; species Anabarilius grahami. The sequence continues at coordinate 4,667,588 of RJVU01027559.1, read as the reverse complement.
GCCTACTGAATTGAATTGAATGTTTTCGGACAGATAATCACGTTATTTTCAAAATGTATGTTAAATGCAATTAGTTTTTTGCTTTTTGACCCACTTGAGTAGGACCTAAGTACATCTTCTTTATGAAATTTCATAATTCTGTTGTCTGAAATATGGTTAAAGTGCAACTTTCATACAATTAAGCACACTTTATTTCAGAAGGGTATTGTATGGGCATTATACATATATATCTGTGTGTTTTAAATATCAGTCTACTAAAATAAAGTGTTGCTTAATGTGCATTTATAATTTTGGGTGGTGATCAGTATTGTAGCCTAATAGATGCACATTATTTATTCCCTGGTAAATAAAATGTCATTCTTATTTAAGAGTTAATTTTATTCATTTAATTTATTAAATATTCATCCATCCACTAATAGTTCCTGTAAGCTGTCTGATTTGCAACTGAGTACATTAATAGGTACAGAATGAACGCGGTCAGAATGAACGAGTTATAAATCTGCTTCATACGAGGATGATCTAGTCATGTCAGGGTTAAAAGGTATGAGTTTAAACTGCGTTTCATAATAGTAATATGATTTCACCGATCAAGAAATCAAAGAGCCCAACATTAAATGAAATCAAATTACTAAATGTTGAACATTTAATTCGTTTTCAGACATATTTTTCAGTCATCTGGGTAATAAAATGTCGTTGCAAAGGGTGGACATTAGGTGGCGGTAAAGACCACATATTCACATAGGATATATTCGTGTGATTCAATACAAAATTACAAGACTGTTTAATTCCCATTACCGTTTCCGACTTATAGGCATTCATTAAAAAAACAAAACAAACAAACAACCAAACATGTTTGATGACAGTCACTCGTGTGTTCAGTTCACAGGCGTATCGTCGGAATAAGAATTCAAATGTGCTGCAGGTAAGTTTGAATAGACGGTGTCTGTCATATCATGCACTTGTGTCAGTTAAGCTGTTTAAAGCATTTGAACTCAGAAATGCAGTGACGCATTTAACAGTAAATCCTCTAGTGTAAATGGTGTCTGCCTGGGTTTCTGCTTGACCTTGCCTTGAGTGGGCCTATGTTGTGTTCTGGTGAACTGGTGGCTACACAAACACTAATTTAATTTGTCCACATTAACCCTTTAGGTATCAAAATAGTCTAAAAGAAGCCTTTGTAGATTAACAAACCTAAAAACGTTTACGCCAAATGCAAAAGCCTTTCAAATGTCCTAGACAACTGCAGCAAGGTGATTATAGTTGCTTTGGCAGATTGTACCGACCATGCAGTGTGTTTGTAGGTGTTGCACCTCACTGTTCTGCTGCATCATGCTGTATCAGTTATGCAGTCTGTGTGTGTGTGTGTGTGTGTGTGTGTAAGATCGAACAGCTTTAACCTGGGAATTAAAACAAGATCTCACACACAACTGCAGGCTTTGAGTTATGGGACATCTGCAATGCAGAAGCCTATATATAGCAGAGAGACAGAGAGAGAGTAATGGAGGGAGGGGGCTGAAGACAAGATACAATAATATCAATGGAAAAGTTGCCAATCCCACAAATATAATTCAGTACTGCAGGCTTTTAGTGCTTCTTTGGAGTTTTTAGTAGCCTATAGCCTAGTCAAAATATTGTTTAAAATCTAAACATTTAATTATGTCCAGAATCATTGCACTCTTTATCATCGCCATTCACTACAGAGATATTTTTGTATGGTATTAATGCATTATGTGTTTCAAATAAGTGGCTGATTAAATCATATAAATATCTAAATGTATTCATTTAAAAAAATGTAGGCCTCTATATAATAGTATTTTTAAATTATTCTCTCATAGGTCTCATGTTTTTCCCTTGTGTAGTTAGTTTGTGCTGGCATTACATTAGCCATGGATAAATATCTCTACATCATTATTCTGCTCTACAGCTGACAGTGTAATCATAACCATTAATGTTCTCTGTTCATATCTTTGAGATTATTTCTGGCGCTTAATCATTGCTGAGAAGAAACTGCTGTCTTTTAATAATTTATCTGATTAAATATTTCAGGACTCATTTATTTTTTTTTTTAGCAGGGAATGGATATGCTTAGAGTACTTTACATTTGAGTCTGCAAAATTGTAAAATGCATCATTCTGTGGTAAAAATATGTTTGTATAATGACCACTAAACTGCATTTATGAGTTATGCCAGGCAAACAATTTCCACAGTTGGTTAATTTTTTTTATTGCATTTTAAATTTAAATTTCCATTTATTTACTTTTTTTTTTTTTTTTTTTGAAAATAGCCATATAGTAAGACAGATAATGTGCAGTCTGTCTATCATTATCACAAAATAATCTGTATAATATCCCTTATTTACTCTTCCGTTCAACATTTTTGGGGTCAGTAAGATTTTTTTATGTTTTTGTAAAGTAAGTAAGTAAAGTTTATTTATATAGCGCATTTATCACAGCAAAGCGCTGAACAAAGTCAAAGATAAACATAAAATAGAACAAAACAGATGATACAATAAAACAATGGAACATAGAATAAAATCCAAATTAAAATGCCTTCTTTTTAAAAGTTCATTTTAAAAGTTGTAACAGAATGTGCAAGACGAATGTCCAGTGGAAGTTGGTTCCAGAGACGGGGGGCCGCAATAGAAAAAGAAACATTTCTCACCAAGGTTGCATTTATTTGTTCAAAAATACAGAAAAAAGTAATAATATTACAATTAAAAATAACAAAATAACTAATAAGATATAATTTATTAATGTGATGCAAAGCTGAATTTTCAGCATCATTACTCCAATCTTCAGTCACATGATCCTCCCAAAATCATTCTAATATGCTGATTTGGCGCTCAATAAACTTTTCTTATTATTACTGTATTAATGTTGAAATCATTGTGCTGCTTAAAATTTTTATGAAATGTTTTTATGAAAATCATGATACATTTTTCAGGATTATTTGATGAATAGAAAGTTCAAAAGAACAGCATTTATTTGAAACAGAAATCTTTAACATTATAAAAGTTTTCACTGTCACTTTTGATTAATGTAAAGCAAAAAAAAATCAAAAAACTTACTGACCCCAAATTTGTGAACAGTAGTGTATGCTGTTTCTGTGTAAACATATACTGTATATCAATATGTTAAGTACACAATACAGAAAAAGTACACCCAGCAGCAGCACACTGAAGATTCAAGGTCATTCATTCAAAGCTCTCTCAGATGTAAATGAGAGGAATATCTCATATAGGAGAAAACAAAGGATGACAATCACTGGCTCAGATTTAGATGCGATTGATTCCCAAAGAGCTGAGGGCATTACATTTTGGAGTTGTTCTGGATTCGTCTAGCCAAGAACAGGAGATGTGCTGTCAGCACAATGGTTATTTGCTAGATGCATAATTTATGTGCTCTGTCTAGTCTCCCTCAGAGGACATGCAGTAATTAAACTATGCATTTCAGTCAGACTAAAGCCTTTTTTGACATGCTAACTGCCCTCCTTGAAACTCTGATTATGTTTTCACTAAATGGCATGTATTAATAGTATAAACCATGGTACTGAAAGATTTTTTAAAAATAAACGTTCTTTATTGGCATTGATAATTCCATAAAGAACCTTTTAACATCCATGGAACCTTTCAATTCCACAAAATGTTCTTTATAGTGGGAAAAAGTTATTTTGATTATTAAAATGTTCACATTTAGAAAAAAAAATAAAAAAAAGGTTATTTTAAGAACGGTTCACTGAATGGTTCTTCTATCTATAGCATCGCTGTGAAACAATCATTTTGGAAACCTTTGTAGCCTGTATGTTCATGTACTATAGTAGATCAAGTCTTTAAGTAAAACAACTGGTCGACTCTGGTGAGTAGGTGTGTTTGCTTGATGTAACACAACAGAGACAAAGAGATCACGTATGGTACGTTTGGTTGATAAATGGCTTTATTTGGCTTTAGGGGAACATACTGTATCAGTTAGCAGCCATACAGTTAAAGTGTCAGCACTCCTGAACCATCTCTAAAAGAGTGTCGAGATGCAGAAAAGGGGAGGACTCTTTTAAGCAGTTTAGATTCATGATTAAGGCATTTACGTACATTTTTACACACATCAAGCAAATCTATCCCACCCCCTCATATTGTCAAGCTCCAAGTCAATCAAGCCATGCAGATTGAAACTCCTCTTGATTTATTCATTTCATGAATAATTGCTACATTTATTGGAAATCTTGCTCTTGGCTCTTCCGTCCTGTTCTACTCTTTTGGATTATAATACGTCCTAAAGGTTTCTGAATAGTAAACTCGCTTTAACATCACTTGTCACCACACTTTCTCCACAGTCTAAGAACAGTATACCAGTAATTTTCTGCCAGGACATTATCCATTAAGTGCTGGACATTTCCTAACTCTAAAACAATACAATGTTATGAGTAATTCAACATTTGGTTAAAATACTTGTGGAAAATCAATACAGAAAGTCCTTCTTATTAAAGGTAGGGTAGGCAATTTTTTTTCATAAACACTTTTTGTTATTCTGGTTGAAACTCTCTTCACATCCTGATAGCAATCAATAATAGAAGTGGTCTAAATATTAAAACATACATATATCATTCGGTCCGAATGCAATGATACGATGTTCTACCTGCCTGTAAACATATTTATTTCCATACGTCCGCACACCCTGCTCGCGCGGACATCACACGTCATCAGCGCGCTCCGTGAGTCTGTGCAGAGTTGTGGACAGACAGTCACCGAGCGCAGCAAACAAACAGCTGCCGCCTTTTACAGTTCCTCCTGAACCAAAACAACATTGTGTTCATGCCATGTCATAACTGTAATCACGATATGCCAACCCTTGACGTTCTACCTGGAGCTGTTCACGTCCTCAAACTCGGATTTATGTGTTTCTATGTCAACGCTATCAACGGCGAAATGAATCTGCAGCAGTCAGGTGGTACAAGTAAGAGCTCTGTACGTTGTATACATCGATTATTATTGTAATGTTATGTGCTTTGAGACATGAGGTAATTTAAAGCCGTCTCTTGTGATGCTGTGCAGACTCTTCTGTGTGCGTTCATGTGTTTTGGAGGAGGCGTGGCTTTAGAAAGCGCTCCAAATGGAGGGTGGGATCTCATGCTTTCAAAGCTAACTTATTGCTAGCTTCTCTGAAATTGCCTACCCTACCTTAAACATAGTATTGGGCTGTATTTTTACAGACTTTTCTTAGAGTGGAGACTGAAGCCAATTAATTAATTTATACAAGAGAAAACATTTGAGAACTCTTTGGAAGGTCTGTGATCCAGTCTCATCGGGCAAGTCTTATTTAACAAACAACAGGTAACATTTTCAATTGTCATATAGTTATTGATCAAATTGTTTAAAAAAATCAAGACCATTGATGGAAAAAGTTAAAATCAAGGATAATGTGGGTGCATCTCCAGTCAGGTGTGGGCAGATTTGCACTGCCTTCCCAAAATCAAGAGATTTGTCCACATTGATTCAAATACCCAAGTTTGCTAAACACTACCTGGATCACACTACTAGAACAATATTCTGTGGGCAGACATTTAACTCTTTATTTGCACAAAGGTTTATGCAAGAAGAAATAATGGTGAAGTCAGACCAACTGAGATGGCGTGATGTGATCCGAAACACCCATTTGATATACATTTATCAGAAGATTTTTGATTCAAATGTGCCAAAATACTGGATTCATTAGGTATTTTTCCATCCATGATCTTGATATTTTTAACCATTTGTTAAATAAAGATTTAGCCAGGTATTGAGTGTCGTTCATAAGATTCATAAGATTATTTATTATGACAGAGGAAGATCAGATCGCATTTTAGAAACAATCTCGATACATTCGCACAGCTGTAAATAAATCTAAATTGATCATAATGTCACAGAATGTGCGTCTCTTAAACATTCAATCAAGCAGGCCTGCATTGTGAAGGGTCATTGGCGGTGGTTCATATAGCTGTCTGAATGGGTTCTTGTATTGGTTGTTTTTCTGGAGTAATAATGTGGCAGTAATAGCCCTTCTCTATGGCTGTAGGTGTGAGTGTCTGTGACCCCTCTGCCCTCTCTATGGCCAGCCTGTCACCTGCAGGGTGAGAAGAGAGCTGGACCTGTCACGACCAGCTGCAGTGTTGCAGAAAACATGAGTGTTTACACTGCTTCCTGAAGCCTGATAGCTCTTCTACACGCGCGCACACACACACGCAGGAAAAAAAAAACACAACAAATATACACAAACAAAACAAATTCATGTACACAGACTAATGCTTTCTGTCTTCCATTGGGTCAAGAACATGTCCAAGTTGTATTTAACCCCAAAACCAAAAGAAGGACAAATAAAATATTTTGCACAAAGAAAATTAAGATTTTTTTTTTGCATTTTCATGAAAATTAAATCCCTCCCAATGTCCACTATAAAGTGATATATATAAAAAATCTGTATATAAATGGTAAAATATTTATACATCATGGTAGCATTTGTTGTGCTGCCAATAATGACCTATGCTTATGGACACTTTTCACTGACTAAATCACACATCTGGTAAAGTTTTTTTATATTTTCACTTTTAAAAAATGTAATACTTATTTATAAGGCTATATATTGTGTTAAATTACTTTGTTAGTAAATGACAAAAAAAAAAAACTAACACTGCTGCGATGTTTCTAATAAAACGGTTGAGGGAGTGACAGCAAATCTGACATCTTCTTCTGACCAATCTCTCTTAATTTTTCCCTCTTTTGGAAAGTCGTGGAAACTCACAGATTTTTTATTTTGCTATTGGAGAAAATGGAAATACAAAAATTATATTTGCTGTCATCTACCATTCAGCACTAATAGAAGGTTACCCAACTATGATGAATTCTGCTTCTGAGAACCCTGGAAATTTGAAAAGGGGCCATTAATTAATGGAAGTAAAATCATTGTATTACAGAATTTTTACTGTAATATAGTAGTAATTTTACTATAATACAGTAAAAATGATCAGAATAATAAGAAAAGTAATGAGAAATAAAACAAAGAAAACATCCAGATGCATTATGGTAATGAGAACCCAGCTAACAAATATATGTTGCAAGAACATTTTGCTAACGTTCCCATTAGGTTATGAAAATGTAATTTCTTAAAGTTCTCAACATTCAAAACATCCCGTTTTTTACTTTTTTATTTTGGGTTATGCGTTAGCCATTAACGTTAGCCAAAGTTCTGAGAACTTTCCCCGTTAGCTGGGCATTGGGAGTGGATGCAACGAATCTTAATTGTCCTCAAAGTAGTCTTCATTTTCATCATGCAAAACAGTTTTTTCTTTTGATTTCAGGGGCGACCCAGACATGTTCTCATGAAATTCACCCATTTGTGAGCATAAACACTAAAGGAAAAGGCAGGAACCTCGTCTAGTTTCAGAAGGAAGCCATGCCACAGATTAGAAAGAGAAAGTGGGAGAAAGAGAGAATAAGAGAGAGGAAGGTTAACTTCAGAAACAGTGAAATCTGCTCCTTCACAAATGAATCAATCAAGAGGAGGTCATTTTTGAACACAAGAAGGAATAGAGGGATATTTAGCAGCAATCGTCTCTAAAGCGTCAGAATCTAAATTGCAGAAGGATTTTCCCACACTACAGATGCACATTGCACTCTTCTCTCCAAAATCTAAACGTTGAAACCCTCCCCAAGAAATCCATAAATGTTTAATCTTTAATCTCACCAACCTCGTTGAACTCCATGCCACCACGTTTGCCGTGCTGTGACCATTGCAATTAAGGAAACCGTGAACGGATGGACAGATGCATATATTAAAGTTCAAAAATGATGCATGCTTTGCATGAGAATATGAATGAAACATTCTTTCCCCTGCGAGTGAACTTAATGAAATGAGCTTGGACAATTTCATTCATGTGGGTATAGATGCCCTAATATCGCTGGAAAAATAGATGTGGCCTGTCCCTGTGCTTGGCTCATGACATACATTCAGGACTCAAGTGACGCTCTATATAATGGATATGCTGTTGCTCTGAATAATTAACTCTTCCAAAGTCCAAACTCACTTATTTTTAAAATCAAATAGCACCGAGAGGTTGGAACCAGTTCATTTTGCCTTGCATGGCATCACCTTCCTTTGTGCTGTCCTGCACTACTAATGGCACGTGAACACCAGGTGTGAATGGGGTCTTTGCTGTCTGATCTTCACTTACATTGCTATCTTGACACGAAAATGAATATTTGTCATTGTTTAATCTTCCTAATGTCGTTCTGACCCTGTATTATTGTCTTTATTGCGACACAAAGAATAACTTAGACCAGGGGTGTCCAATCCTGCTCCTGGGGGCCACTGCCGCCTTCTTCTTCTGTTGTTTAAATGGCGGTTGGCAAACCAACTATAAGGTGCATTTTCTGCCACCTACTGGATTGGAATATGGAGCATTTACTGTCCTGCAGAGATCAGCTCCAACCCTAATTAAACACACCTGAACCAGCTAATCAAGGTCTTACTACGCATATTAGAAACTTTCAGGCAGGTCTGTTGAGGCAAGTTGGAGCTAAACTCTCCAGGACCAAGTCTGGACACCTCTGGCTTAGACTAAATGTTGTTGTAGCTTAGACTAACAGTTTCTCTTTTCCATACGAAAGAAGTGGATGGTGATTTAAACAGCCAAAAAGGTACACATGTAAAAAAGCCAGATGAAGGGTAGTGGGAATAAATAAAAAGCAAGGTCTAGAGAGGTGTTTTGTCAAATTTAAACTTCTTTTAACATATTTAGGGCACTGCTTCATGCATGAAACGCTGCATAAGATGCAAGGCGCGAGCGCAATGGTCCAACACGTCTATCTAATGCATGTTTACATCGAAAAATGATGGAAAAATCAGTGAAGTGGAATGCAAAAACATGCTGTGTGAATGGTGCCTAAAAGTGGTCCATCTGAGGTCACAAATCTCATTTGCACTTGTGTTAAATAAAAACAAACTGGCGCACTGTTCCGCTATGTCATTACATGACCTATCCTGACACGACCTCATGATTTCAGAGAGTAATAATTTGAATTTTAGGATATTTGTCACATAAATCATGTGACTTTTGAAGACTTGGAATACAGAATCGCCATGAACGTGATTTCACCAAGTACCACGTTCAACATTCCAATCAACCAATCAGATTTGAGGGACAGGTTTACAGTTTATGTCAAGTTTGGCTTACAACCAGGGTTAGGTGCTTCTACATTAGTGTTATTCACCTATCATTTTCCTCTGATTTTATGGATATACTTATTATTTTAGGGTTAGGTTTAGAGGTAAGGATAGGGTTAAGACAAAATTTTAGGACTGGAATGTTGATCCATGAACATGTCTTACTTGGCAAAATAACAGTGGACAGTATTTTTTGTCCTTTTGGAGGTTGGAAGTTTACTCAGCATCCACTTTCATTGTATAAAAAACAGAAACTCAGACATTGTGCCTAATATCTCCTATTGAAAGAAAGTAAATGATTAGAAAACTGTCATTTTTGGGTGAACTACTCCATATACTTTCTGCATAGACCCTGTTTAATCTCTTGAGTGCTATACAGAAAAGCGTTTTAGTGCTTTCATTACTGACTCGATGCTTTCCCGCAGAGATCCTGATACATCAGCAGATGAAATCAGCCATACCTAATGAAATGAAAGTGAAGATGAGAAGATGAGGTTTGTTTGGTGGTGTTGTTGTGTGTGGCAGAGTGACAGAGAGGTAAAGAGGACATGGAGGGGTCCAGACGGATGTGGCGGAAGCGGTGATGGTATGCAGCTTTACTTGCTCTTGATCGCAGCGGCCTTTTCGCCTTTGTTATTGTCCCCCTTTTCACTCTTGCTATCTGCCTTATTGCTATCTGCCTTGCTATCGCTCTTCTTCTCCTTCTCTTTCTCCTTTTCTTTCTCTTTCTCCTTCTCGCTCTCCTTCAGCTCCTTTGGACTCTTCTTTTCTTCTTTTTCCTTCTTCTCATCCTCCTTTTCCTTTTCCTTCTTATCCTCCTGTTCTTCCTCCTCCTCTTCCTCCTCCTGCTCATCGCCTCCTTCTTCCTGTTCTTCTCCTTCCTCGGCCTCCTCTCCTTCCTCTCCTCCCTCCTCCTCCTCTACTTCTTCCTTCTCCTCCTCTTTCTCTTCCTCCTCCTCCTCCACCTCCTCTTCCTGCTCTTCCTCTTCCTCTGTCTCAGGTTTGGCTACACCCCTCCTGTAGGAGCTTAAGGCATAAGTGCGGCTTGATGGATAAGAGTAGGCGGACTGCATCATGGCTCCGCTCACAGAGCTCAGACGGCATTCCTCACCTTCCAGCAGCTTCCTGTTGGGAACGTCCATATATGGATAAGGATTAATAAATGCATCAACTAATGACATCAAATGAAAATAGCTCTGAGTCTGACCTGTAGGCTGCGATCTCAATGTCCAGTGCCATCTTGACATTCAGTAGGTCCTGGTATTCGCGCAGGTGGCGGGACATCTCACCTTTTGTGCTCCGAAGAGCAGATTCCAGTTGCTGAATCGTGTCCTGTCACCACAAAATAAGACATTTATGTCTCCAAAAACTTCTCTGACAGGAAATCTTACCCAGCTAACAGGGAACGATCTCAGAACTTTGGCTAACATTCTGGCAAGGTTTTCTCAAAGTTACGAACAAACCTTCTTCCAGTAAAGTTAATACAATGTTCATTTAAAGTTATCTGGTCTTTAATAATGTTCTCAAAATGTTATTTATACATCGCTCATGGAACTTTTTTTTCTGAAACATTTTGATTGGATGTTCGTCTGTTTTTTAAATGTTGCTACTTTTATCAGAATGTTCAGAGAACATTTGAAGGTTGAGCAGCGAGCTCATTGGCTACTGATACAGCAGGAACCAGCTGTGCCTTATAGAGAATGAAATGACTGAAAGCAGATTGAGTTAAGGACCTATCAGCCTGTGCCATCTAGAGTTTCATGACAGAACTTCATATTTGTGACATTTATCATATGACTCCTTCCTTTGCACAGACAGTTGTTCTTTGGATGCTCTTCGGATCGTTCTAAAATCATGCTGCATCACATGATCATCAGGTTTTGTTCATGTCAGCTTGTGTGATCTTGAGTGATTTAGCTTTTTTCTTTTTTGTTTATTAAATTAGAAAAATGCAAATAGGAGGAGTCGTACTTGTGCCCTCAGATTTGTGGCCCCTATTGTATGTATAATTGGAATGTAAAAAGCATTCACTGAAATGCACTCACCTGCAGCTCGCCAATCTCGTTGTTGTTGCGGTCCTCCATCTCAGCCAGCTGTCTCTCTAAAGACTCATTATGGGCTTTCAGGGACTCGATCTCCAGGGTGCGGGCCTGCAGCTGTCGGCGGTACTCGGACAACTCATCCTTGGTCTGCTTCAGAGCATCGTTGTTGCGTGCCGCCGCCTCCGTCACGGAGACGAACTTGGAGCGGTACCATTCCTCTGCCTGCTGCTGGTTACGGGAAGAGAGAGACTCGTACTGCGCACGAATGTCCTTCAGGGCCACAGCAAGATCAGGCTTACTGACGTCCATCTCAACAGACACCTGAGCATGGAAAACAGTCGACAAACTAATTGTTAATAAGTTTATTATACAACTATATATCTAATATCAAGTCATTTGAAATGTTGAAAAAGATTTCCATTTTTAAAAAATGCTGTTATTTGAACATTATATTCATCAGTATCCTGAAAAAAAGACAGGTTTCCACATTAAGCAGCACAAGTGTATTCAACATATTGTGATAATATTAAGACATTTTTCTTGAGCACCAAATTAGCATATCAGAATGATTTCTGAAGGATCATGGGACACTGAAGACTGGAGTAATGGCTTGCTGAAAATTCTGCTTTGTCATCAAAGGAATAAATGACTTTTTATTTTAAATTGTGATAATATTTCACAATATAGCTGCTTTTGAAATTTTTGATAATATAAATGAGCATATTGAATTATAGCCAAAAATAGTCTTTAGTCTGTAAAATTGACTAGTAAAATTGATTGGTGGAGGAACTGCAGTTTAGTTGCTAATTCATTATTGATTTCTAATAAATAATTAATACCCCAAAACATGCATTTACATTTGAGCTAAAAGGAGAGTATAGATACTATATATAGATACTACTTGAGTATTGCCACAAATATGAGACATTCTGTATATATATATATATAGGAAGTTGCTATCTATACTGATAAATAAACAGTTTTCCAAAGAATGTAATCAACAAACCACTGTCCATCAGGTAGTAAGGTTATTGAAAATGCAATATATCTGATATATGCAGTGCTAATGTTGGCCATGGCATGTTTAATAAGTCTTTGAATGTAATTTGTGGTAATGAAGTTTTGGGCCCTTGAGGCTGCGGGATGGAGTGCAGACTCAGGGGTTTTAATGCCCAAAGAAAGATTATGCTGCCTGAACGATTTCATGGAGATGCAATTCATCCACCACATCATCAACACACAGAGAACAGCAATCCATCCATGATGAGCTTTAGCTTACATCAGTTACATTGACACTAATTGTATACTCAGGGTTTTCACTTTTATCCAACACCATTTTGAATGAAACATGAAATGAAAATGTAATATTCTGTAGTGTAGAAATACTCTGAGCTAGTCTAAAGTGATGCAGTCCCTCTCAAGGACGCTGCACCGGAGGGGTCCCGCTGCACTCTGCAGCCACACCTAAAATCCTGCGCTACTGCATCATCTCCTCAGTGCCAGGAGGTAAGGAAGTTTAAACATCCCATCAATAATCTTCTTTCAACTTTCAATACATTTCTCCCTCTCCAGGGATTCTCCTCGTCTTTGTCTGATTAAATATTCTGTTTCTAGATGGTAAAGTTGCATTAGAGAAGGGACTGCCATTATAAATGCACATTTTGACTGAGGTCCTGGTGCAGTGCAGCGTCAGATTCAAGTGTCTCAGAGCTGCAGTGCTGTAAATTCTCCCAGACGCACACCGCCCTCAATGACACTGCACAGTCATGATACGCATGCCCACACTACGAGTTATTAATAAACAGAGAATTTCAAAGCATTAATCATTACATAGTATTTTTAGGCTTTATCTGCTTCATCTGATCTTCTCAAATGTAGTGGCTAGTTGCTTATAAAGATTTTTCTACCTGATAAGACCTTTAAAATGACTTTGACGTAGAGCTATCAGGTTAATTCACTCATGTTAAATTGGTTGTATATGCAAGTCAAATATAATTCATTTAAATATTTGCACATGTTTGTTTTCTTGACAAAGCATTTTATGTAGCAATTTTCTAATCAAAAGCATATGGAATATTTGGCTTAACCGCAACTTTTATTTGTCCTGGACGTTGATGAATAGATCTGCATCACTGACACTGCAAAACTATGATATGAGATAATAATGAACATCAAAACATTTCTGAGAACAAAGAATTTGTATGCTTTTCATAATTGTATCTTATCAAATAAGGTCTGACACTGTAAATCTTGCACTATAGCGCAATTATGTAAATTTCACATTTCACAAAATATTTTAGTGTAATGATTTCAATACCATCTAAAGCATATGCAATATTAGGCTTAACTGATTAGTTTTATCTTACTGGGATCAAAAAAATATGATATATGACTTTGCAGCTATTGCATGCTATGTATTTGCAATGTAAATCTAAAAACATTGCTCATTTGCCACCAAAAAATAACATCCCAGGCTGGTCTCCAGCATGGCCAAGCTGGTCTTAGCTGTTTAATGATGATCTCCCATACAGGTTTGGCATCCCAGCCTGACCATACCCCTCTAAAACCAGACAACAGATTTATAATTCATAACTTTTTCATACCTGGGTGGCCTGAAGTGACGCCTGTAACTCCTGCAGTTCTTCCTCGTGCACTTTCCTGAGGAACGCGATCTCATCCAGCAGGGACTCAACTTTCTTCTCCAGCTCCAGGCGAGACAGGGTGGCATCATCCACGTCCTTGCGGTATCCCTTGAGGCTGTTCTCGGCATCCTCCCGCAGCCGGGTCTCCTCGTCCAGCTTCTCCTTGACGCCCTCCAACGCCTCGTTCATCTGCACGCAGTCCAGGTGCATCTGGCTCTTCTCGTGCGTCAGCTCCTCGACGCGAGCACGCAGCTCGCGGACCTCTTGCTCGTAGAGGTCGTGCAGGCGCGACGGCTCGTTGTGGCGCTGGCGCAGAAGCGCGACCTCCGCCTCCAGAACTTTGTTGTGCTGCTCGAGGTTATGCACCTTCTCGATGAACGTCACGAAGCGGTCGTTCAGGCCCTGCAGCTGCTCCTTCTCGTTGGTGCGGATGATCTTCAGCTCGTTGGTGATGGCGGTGGTCTGCGTCAGGTCCACGGTGTCCGGCTGGAAGCCGCGGCTTGATCCGAGTTTGGTCCGGTAACTTGAGGATGTGATCATGGGGGATGGAGAGCCGTAGGTGCGGTGGTGCTGCTGCTGGGGTACGGAGCGGTAGCTCACCGTAACCCGGGACGGGCTGCTGCCCACCGGGACGCGCCGTGGCGCATCACCAAAAATCTTCCTGTATGAGCTGCTCGAGTACATGTCGCCGGAATAACTCATACTGGAATGCTCAAGATCACACAGAGTGAGTGAAGTGAGTGGATGTGGGAAGACAGAGAAAGAGAGAGAGAGAGTGCCAGTCTGGATGTCACACCGGCATCTTTTATAGGCACAGAGCGCGAGCATCATCTGACGCAGGGGCGGTGGTGGAGGGGGAAACCTGCAACCCTGAGCAAAAAGACAGAGTCCCTGGAGAGAGCTCATTCATTCACTGCCTTTGCATTTGTGGCCACTCATCCTTTTCCATGCGATGGAGATTGTCATCATGCAGAGAACTGAGGATAAATAAAGGTCAATAGATGTAAAAATGAAAATCTACATTGGGGTTCCTCGGATGACCTTTGGAGAATCCATGAGCACCTTTTCAAAAGCCAAAACTGAGCCTGAAAGTTCTTGCAATAACTTTAAAGGTTCAAAGGAAGGTTTCAAAGCTGAAATATATATTGTAGTTCCACAAATTTAAGGGCACTAATTTCTGGATTTCCAGAAGGTTCAGAGGAACCGAAATATTGCCTAGAGTTTCTTTTGCAGTGGAGCTGAAATTGTTACTTTACTATTTGTCATAATAAGGATCTTTATAATATTCTTTATTAAATTCAGTACAAAAGTAATGTGGCAACCAACATAAAGCACAAATGTGGTGCAGTCAAACTGATTTTGTGAGTTTATTGCATGCATATTACCTTATCATTCATGTGTTTATTAGAAAAAATAAGAAGTCTTTTTGAGACCATTACGAATAATTTTTGGAAACAGAAATTAAGCACCAATTCTTAACATGGCAAAGCAAAATAAATAATAAAAATAATAATAATAATATTAATAATAATAAAATTCTTGTTACTGTATACCTTATGGAATCGTGTGTAAGGAGAGGTGCTGCATGTCTGCATGGGACTGAAGCATGTTGCAGTGAGAGGGAGTGTCTAACTCAGTGTGTGTTGTAATGCGGGTGGCAGGCTGTGCCTCTGCAGTGTCTGAATACTGAATGAGACACACGAGGTCTTACCCCGATGACCCTCCTTGATGCAGAATCCTGTGCAGACTCAAAATCAGCTGAAAATTTGCATTCATCTCAAACATATTGTAACCTATCTAAAATTGGTTTAGAGAAGACATGTTGACAAAATGCATATGAGCGCTGTTAAAGTCAGTATTTTTTAGGAAGCTGCATCCCATCACACTTTTTCCTGATGAGTCATCAGTATTGGCTGTGGGGGAGCGGTGTGGGAGGCTGTTTTGAGTGCAAGACTGTCGCACCACACAGACTTGGGTTGAGGCCAAAGGCAGGAGCCACGCCTCAGGACGAGCTTTAGCATGATCGCACCAGCAAACCCCTGGAGACATGCCGCAGGTCTCGCTGTCTTCAGTCAGCAGATTCTGAGGCTGATGTTTCATTCTACTATTAGAGAGAGATGAAAAAGACCTGAGAATGAGCATTTTCTCTGTTTAAGGATGACAGGCTCTAGACCACTGCAGTGAAACAGAAATTGGCCCAATGTGGAATGTACTAACTTAACCAGATGGAGGTACCAGAACTAAAACCACTTTGATGTTTCAGGACTGGACCAATGGACAGTTTGATGAACAATAATAAAATACTCAAATGTAGATCTGAGAGACAGACAGATGTAGATGTAGAGTGAGAGAGAGACAGACAGACAGAACGACAGACAGATGATAGATTGATTGATGATAGACAAACAGAGATAGATAGATAGTAAAAAATTATGTGCTATCTACTTAAAAATATGTGTAATATTGTTGCCATAATTTTTTTGAGTAGTTTTTAGAGCTTGATTTCTTTAAATGGAATCTACCTGAATAAATCATGTAAAATCTCCTAAATTATTTAGTTTAAGACACAATGAGTTTAATATTTTTAGTGAAATGCTGGGTTAAAAACAACCCAAGTTGGGTTGAAAATGGACAAACCCAGCGATTGGGTTGTTTTGACCCAGCAGTTGGGTTAAATGTTTGCCCAACCTGCTGGGTAGTTTTATTTAACCCAACAATTGTTTACAAATTACTATATGTCTGGCTTAAAATGAACCCAAAATAGGTTGGAAATTAAAAATCAGACTCATAATTACTAGAGGCAACAATAATAATCAAAAAGATGAGCATTTATTAATAAGCAATTTAATAAATGTTTATTGTTTAAATATTATTCAAAAAAAATATTAATAAATGTTTGTTTATTAAACATATTAATAAATGTTAATTTCCAACATATTTTGGGTTCATTTTAAGCAAGAAATACAGTAACTTTTAAACAATATTTGGGTTAAATAAAACTACCCAGCAGGTTGGGCAAACATTTAACTCAACCGCTGGGTTAAAACAATCCAATCACTGGGGTTGTCCATTTTCAACCCAACTTGGGTTGTTTTTAACCCAGCATTTTTTAGAGTGTACTTAAAAATATGTGTAATATTGTTGCCATAATTTTTTTGAGTAGTTTTTGCTTGATTTCTTTAAATGGAATCTACCTGAATAAATCATGTAAAATCTCCTAAATTATTTAGTTTAAGACACAATGAGTTTAATATTTTTAGTGAAATGTGCACTCTTAAAAATGCTGGGTTAAAAACAACCCAAGTTGGGTTGAAAATGGACAACCCCAGTGATTGGATTGTTTTAACCCAGCGGTTGAGTTAAATGTTTGCCCAACCTGCTGGGTAGTTTTATTTAATTCATCTATTGTTTAAAAATTACTGTATTGCTTGCTGAAAATTAACCTAAATATGTTGGAAATTACCATCTATTAATGTGTTTTATAAATAAACTTTTTTATAACGAATAATAATTAAACAGCAAACATTTACTCAGTTGCTTAATAAATGTTCACCTTTTGATTATTATTGTTGGCTCTATAATTATGTGTCTGATTTTTAATTTCCAACCTATTTTGGGTTCATTTTAAGCCAGTCATATAGTAATTTTTAAACAATAGTTGGATTAAATAAAACTACCCAGCACATTGGGCAAACATTTAACCCAACCGCTGGGTTTGTCCATTTTCAACCCAACTTGGGTTGTTTTTAACCCATTTTTTATTTTAAGTTGATTCTCAATTTTGACTCTGATTTTGAGTGAACAGAAACGACCTGTTTGTATTTGGCTTTGAGTCATGTTGTACAATTAAAAGACTGTTTGCTGCTGGCACAGCACATGTAGGAACAAACGTGTTACTGCACTTGCATTAGCAAAGCCATTGCTCACTGAACAAAGCTACATGCTTCATAGTATCAGTACATGCAGTTATCCACAACCTAACCATAAACTCTACTCTTCTGCACAATGGTAATGATCAAAACTTCAAATGTCAAACATAACTGAACATTAAACATTAACCAATGTTTCCATTAACTCAAAAACACACAAAACAACACTTAATTTTAATATTTACTCTCCATTTCCATGGGAACTAACATTCAAATGGTGTCTCTCAATAAAACAGCATAATTTAACTAATTCCCTTAAAATAAATAGGTAGCCTTCTTTCCTTAATTTTATCAGCTTACAGTTTTTTTCAATTGGTAACAAGTGTTTACCAATATTTAAAGTACTTTTTCTAAACTCTTAACACAGCAACACACCGACATCACACAATTAGCCAAATAGTTCATTTTCTGCCCAAAACCATATTTTGTTAAATAAACACAAACTCGACATTTCAAAATGCTAAAAACCTTTTTCAACACATACTACTCTATCAAAACACAGCAAACCTGATTCAAAATAGAGTTGCTATGTCAAAACATAGCACTAGTTTTCTATCCAACATGAACATATAGTCAATCAAAGTGCAACGACTGTCAAAATACTAACAGTTGATGGCATTACTTGTCATGTTCAGTTCTACCTGCAGAAAATATGAAATCCATAGTTTTTAAAATTCAGTTTCCTTTTACTGCAGTAAAAGTATAATGCATGTAAGCCATTCTACATTTTTAATTGAGTGCTGAATGTGTGCATTCTTGGCAACAGAAGTGAGTCATTATTTTATAGAATGTACAGTAGAAAAAGAGAAGAAGAAGAAAGTAACAGAATTGCTCAGGGCAGCTACTGGTCAAATGTGTCCCCTATGCAGAACTTCAGTGTCTCCCTTGGTTGAAATCTCTATCTGGGGGTGGGTGTGTGGTGTTGATGGTGCCCTCATAGAGGGTGGGATGGTGTCCCCTTGGTAGTTAGAGCCATATGCAGAACACATATTTTGTAAATATGGAACAGTGGTAGTGGAATCGTTGTAGTATAAAGCTTTTACTGAAATGAAAACATGAAATTGCTGCCATTGATCAACAACAAATCCAACATACATGGTCTTTGGTTATTATGGAAGCTTTTTTTCCACCACAGAATAAAAAAACATAAAAGGTAACTGTGACTTTTTATCAAAACTATTTTTTATTTCGCAATTGTGAGTTTACATCTCACAATTCTGACTTTTTTTTCTTAGAATTGTGAGATTTAAACTAGGAATTGAGAGAAAAAAGTCAGAATTACCTTTTTTTTTTTTTTTTTTTTTTTTTTTNTTTTTTTTTTTTTTTTTAATTTATGGCAGAAATAAGCTTTCATAGATTCCACATTTGTAAGTGAAAAAAACCAGAGATGCACAATCCAGCACACATTCTTCCTCCTCTCCCATACCTCTTCTTCTCCCTTGTCCTGATCCAACTTCTCTCCTCCTTCATCTATTCCTCTCCATTACCCAGACATTATTTTCTCTCTGGCCTTCTGTGTTGTTCTTCACACACTGAACAAATCCGATTCAAAGAGTAGTTTACTGTGTCCATATAATGAAAATAAATTCAACACCTGACTATGCCTCCAAATGAGATTTGGAATCTGCTATTTCTCACTATTTAAGTGATCTGCTAATTAAAAATGCTTATCAATTGTTTCAGTATTTGTTTTATATTTTTTTCCAGTACTGCTGTTGTTGCAAAAGTATAGGTTTAATCCTATATTTAAATATTGGAACATTAGGTCTTCATTTATGACTTGCTGTGTTTAAGCATTTCCAAATAAGATGAGAAAGATCCATGATTTTGGTATGGGGTAAGCTTATTTGAAAAGAAAATGTAAGCATTTTAGAAACATGTTAATTGACTGCATTTTGTGTGAAAAAGACATGAATTGTGTTAATGGTATGGCCACAACAGACGGATGTTCTGCTAAATGTGTTTAGAGTTTTAAAAATGTGACTACAGATTGGACAAAAGTATGTTAGCAATTGAAAAAAAAACTGTAATCGGTTCCTAAATTAAAAGTTCCTCAATATTTTCTATGCAACACTGAACCATATTTTCTGAATAAAATAAACACATTATTTTTAATGGAATTGACAAGACCCATGATTCATTGTTAGATTCATAGATAGACAGGTTTTGAACTTAAGTTTAAGAGTTTAGAAAAGCGTATGTAAACATGTGCAAATTGCCTTGTGTGTACATAGAGTTTTGCTGGTGTTTGCGTCTAAGTGAGATATGAATTCATGTCATTTGGAAGATGTCATCGCTGAATGCATTTTGTGCCAAAGCAATGATAAAAGATCCACAGTTTAGCCCACATAGACTGATGTTGTGCTCACTGTGTGAAGAGTTTTGAAAAAATTGAAGTACTGAGAAACGAGAACGACTATAAATCTAGTTTTATGACGATTGTGATTTCTTAATATGGCAATAAAATAAACAAATTGATTAATTAATTAAAACAAAAACAGACAGACAGACAGACAGATGGATAGATAGATAGATGGATAGAGAGAGAGAGAGAGACTGTCAGTATTTCTATAAATCAACCACTAGAGGGAGTTATATACTCATGAAATCAGACAGGGACTTGTATACTCTGCTCAACAGCTAGAATGTGGCCTTAGCCTAAATAAAGGCTCCTCGAGTCATTTTCTGAGACAAATGTCAAAAACTCATATCTTATTCTGTTTAAAGTACCTTTGTGACATTATATTGCAATATATTTGTTGCAAGAGATTATTTACATACATTTTATGTGTCACAAAATATGATCTCATCCCCATAAATGGAATGGAATTTTTCTGTATATGTCTTGAACTGCCTGTTGTTTGGTATCTATTATGTGAAACCCCATCCCACTATGTATAAGCACAGAGACAAACATAGCTCACCCCAAAACGTTTTAGCTGGTTAAACAGTCGACTATCACTGTGTTAACAGACTTCTGAGACACACACACACACACACACACACACACACACACACACACACACAGTTGTGCACATGACCATCACTCTCAAGCCCTCCTTGAGACTAAAATAGAGACTTTGTGTCCAGGAAGGGAATTTCTTGTGCAAATCCTCTTAAAGATTAAAATAGAGGAGAAATACAAACTGTTTCTAAATAGACTATTGTAGAACAGACTTTGAAGAAAATCAAGAAAGTGATTGTCATCGAACACTTTAAAGCCTTTCTGCCTTCTGTTAAATTCAGGTCACATGGCTGAATATATAGGTTTGTTTTGTTTTTGTATTGTCTTTTTTTCCATTTTAGTTAAAGTTTTAGTAATTTTGTTGTGTTTTTGTAATTTTGATTGTTCCTTTTTAATATTAATTTTATTTTTATTATATTCATTTTAATTAATCTTTAGTTTTATTTATTTTAGACATTTAAACTAAATGAAAATGAGAAATGTTGCTTTGGCAACTATAGCTTAAAGTTAGTTTTTTATTTCAAGTAACAAAAATGGTTTTCATTTTAGTTAACTTTAATAACCTTGGTGTATGCATGCAAATTAAGCACCAATTCTAATTATGTTAATGCAAATAAATGAATAAATATATATAAAAAATATATATAAATATAAAAATAAATATAAAACAAAAATAAAACTTTTGTTAATGTAATGGCAAAAATTATTATATACATACACCTTTAGTAATTACACATCATGGTATTATCTGTTGCACTGGCTTTATTTATGCTGATTTAAATAAAATGTATTATAGTAACTGTTATAGAATGAAGATAAGTTTTGTCAGAGAATAATTGGAATAAAAATATAACTCAAACATAATGTCTGAGTACATTATGGTGAGAATTTGGGGGGATTTGTTGTTTAAACAAATCAATGAATCAATCAATGAATGAATATCTATTAAAGCTGCACGATTCTGGATAAATTGAGAATCATGATTTTTTGGTTTCAAACAGAGATCCTGATTCTCCTATGATTATGAACATACAACTAAACAAAATAACATGTAATTTATTAGAGGTTCTGACAAAAATGTGAATGAATTGTTTTTAGAAAATGGTTTGAATTAATGATTTAATGAATCACTCATAAATACTTAAATTGTTTGATTACTGGATTAATCAGCATTTTTGAATGAATCTTTTGAATAAATTATTCAATGACAAATACATTTTTAAGTCACTTGTCGCAATAATGTAATCGATACAATAGTTATTTGAATCTATCCATCTATCCATCTGTCTGTCTGTCTATCTATCTATCTATTTATCTATCTATCATGTTTTCCCCTGTAACATGACACAGGCTTGTTTTCGTGGGTTTCACACATACAGTATGGATGATTGCTCAAATCCATCTGTGAGCTTCAAAGGCAGTAAAGCAGTGTGTTCACTCATCTACTCGCTGTGCTCTGTGGACTCACATGTGCAGAGGGTGGATCTCTCTTTTGTTGCCAGTCCTCGAGTCTCCCTCTCGCTCCCCCTCAGTTCTGCTCCCATGAGATCACAGCCCACATCCAGCCTCTCTGCTCTCCATCTGTTAGCTCACAGCCCTGTGGCAGCTTCTCCATGTTGTTTCCTGTATGACTGTGGAGGAAGGAGGCGCACTGCCCACTCACACTGACCGTACAACAGTTCACCATCATCTGTCATTCTGTTTGATTGTGAAGGTGAGAGTGTCACCCGTCTCACTGAACATGAATGAGCTCAGGTGGTGCGACATTATTACGTTTATATGATGTAACATCACACCTGAGCACATTCATCTGCAGTCGTTAACTACTAATGAATATTACTTTTAGATAATTGATTATAGATAGATAGATAGAGGGACAGACGATAGATAGATAGATAGATAGATAGATAGATAGATAGATAGATAGATAGATAGATAGATAGATAGATAGATAGATAGATAGATAGATAGAAACCCGATTCCAAAAAAGTAGGGGCACTGTACAAATTGTGAATAAAAACAGAATGCAACGATGTGGAAGTATCAAATTTCAATATTTTATTCAGAATACAACATAGATGACATATCAAATGTTTAAACTGAGAAAATGTATAATTTTAAGGGAAAAATAAGTTGATTTTAAATTTCATGGCATCAACACATCTCAAAAAAGTTGGGACAAGGCCATGTTTACCAGTGTGTTGCATCCCCTCTTCTTTTTATAACAGTCTGCAAACGTCTGGGGGACTGAGGAGACAAGTTACTCAAGTTTAGGAATAGGAATGTTGTCCCATTCTTGTCTAATACAGGCTTCTAGTTGCTCAACTGTCTTAGGTCTTCTTTGTCGCATCTTCCTCTTTATGATGCGCCAAATGTTTTCTATGGGTGAAAGATCTGGACTGCAGGATGGCCATTTCAATACCCGGATCCTTCTTCTACGCAGCCATGATGTTGTAATTGATGCAGTATGTGGTCTGGCATTGTCATGTTGGAAAATGCAAGGTCTTCCCTGAAAGAGACGACGTCTGGATGGGAGCATATGTTGTTCTAGAACTTGGATATACCTTTCAGCATTGATGGTGCCTTTCCAGATGTGTAAGCTGCCCATGCCACACGCACTCATGCAACCCCATACCATCAGAGATGCAGGCTTCTGAACTGAGCGCTGATAACAACTTGGGTTGTCCTTGTCCTCTTTAGTCCGGATGACATGGCGTCCCAGTTTTCCAAAAAGAACTTCAAATTTTGATTCGTCTGACCACAGAACAGTTTTCCACTTTGCCACAGTCCATTTTAAATGAGCCTTGGCCCAGAGAAAACGCCTGCGCTTCTGGATCATGTTTAGATATGGCTTCTTTTTTGACCTATAGAGTTTTAGCCGGCAACGGCGAATGGCACGGTGGATTGTGTTCACCGAAAATTTTTCTGGAAGTATTCCTGAGCCCATGTTGTGATTTCCATTACAGTAGCATTCCTGTATGTGATGCAGTGCCGTCTAAGGGCCCGAAGATCACGGGCATCCAGTATGGTTTTCCGGCCTTGACCCTTACGCACAGAGATTGTTCCAGATTCTCTGAATCTTTGGATGATATTATGCACTAGATGATGATAACTTCAATTTTTTCTCTGAGAAACTCCTTTCAAAATGTCTCACTTTCAACATTTGATATGTTATCTATATTCTTCTGTGAATAAAATATAAGTTTATGAGATTTGTAAATTATTGCATTCCTTTTTTATTCCAAATTTTTTGGAATCGGGTTTGTAGATAGATAGATAGATAGATAGATAGATAATTAAAAAGCTCATGTATGCGCACACGCTTCCGCACATTAGTTGAATTCTGTAATAATGCACAAAAATATTGCTATATGTTGTGCATTTAGACTACTAAAATAATAAAATAAAACTTTAAACAATTAAGTAAATAATATAATATTCAAAAATGTAATAATATAAATATAATAGTGTAGGCCTACTAATCTACTGAGAAACTGGGGGTTGATTTCCTCTCAAAAATCAGAGTCATATTCGGGCATGTGTTAATCAGGGCAGCGATGAACGCTACTGTGTATGTGGAGAAGCGAAGGTCGCCGCGGTTGGCTTCTGGATAAGCTGCCGGATTTGTTTAATCTGACAGCTGAGGGTGAAGCGAGGGGTCAAACAGACTCGGACCCACACACACGAGCACAAACAAACACGCGCAAACCCACCCAGAGACAGCAGCACTAACGACAAGTTCCTGTCAAAAATATTGACCCACAAATTGCTACTAATCCTCTGTACTACCTCTGCACTCTAGTCTTTCTATTCGAGACTACAGTAAGTGCACTAGGAAATAAATAAATAAATCAATCAATATCTTTGACTTGTTTTCCAGTAAACCATCCATAAAAAAAGATAACTAAGCAAACATTTCTGTCTTACGTTTACATTTAATAATTTAGCAGATGCTTTTATCCAAAGCACATTTTAAGCATAAACCTCACCAAATATATAAAGACTACATAAATATACTGTATAAACAGGTGAAAAAGTAGTTGTATACACTATATACGCAACAAACATTCCCACAAAATGAATTTTATCTAATGCAATTTTACTTCTTAGGTAAATTTATATATTTTAAGATATTCTAGATACATAATTTTACTAGAAAACAATATTCATTAAGAATTTTCTTTTCCAGTAAAGGGCAAAATGACAACTGGACATTTGTCACATCAGGATGTTTAGTGACAGTTCAACACTGGCTGAATGAACAGCTTGTCACTAAAGATGAGCAGACAAATTCAAAGAGAGGAAAACTGAGCTTTTTCAGATGCCTTTTCTCTCGGCACACACTATTTTTTTAAATACATATAATACTGCTATTTTTACTTTTCTCAGAAAACACGAAGCGTGCTGAGGGAGGGGAGGGAAACGGGTCCATTATGGTGACCTTTAAGCATTATAGCTTTGCAGCCATAATCCAACTAGGCTGTTCAAACCCTGATAGCACTCATCTCTCTTTCTTAGTCTGGTCTATGGCTTCCACTTTTGTGCCGTCTAAAACGACACCTACCCTTCCCCCTTCATGCTTCCATCCTCCATTCCCCGCTCTGATCTAGTTATTGAATGGCAGCTGAGATATTATCTGGCTATATTCACGGACTCGAAGGCATATAGAAGATCTGTGGGGCCAGTTATCCACATAACTGGCACATTTAATATTTACAGAAAAGTCAGTCTAGTCTTAAGGGCTGTTCACACCGAGAACGATAACTATAAAGATAGGCTAACCATAACTATATTAGTGTTCACACACCAATGAACGATAATGCTCTGTTTATTGACAAGCGTGCGCTGCAGGTTTGTAGGTCTGCTGCTTTAAATGCTCGAGCTCTTTAAAGTGGAATGGATTCTGATTGGCTGTCAATGTTTTTAGCATTCATCAACTGGGGAAAAAAATCGTTCTGAAATTCCAACGATGTTGTTTCGCTGTGCCGTTAGCATGGTTGTGGTGTGGATGAACAGTGAAGAAAATTCTAGGTCTTATTGTAGTTGGGGAAATAATAATTTGCAAATAATATTTGCATAAATTTGCATTAAAATATGCACACATGAAATTTTATTTGTATGCCTAATATGTCGAAAACATAAAAGTTTCTTGTCTCGTCAAACTCAGTTAGGAATTACATGAATCACGTAATTTTTTAAAGCAACACTATGTAGTTTTTCGACCTTAAAATTATGTCTCTAAAATTATTTCAGTGGTAGAACAACTCTTAACCGGAAATGGGATTTTTACCGTGGGACCCCCCTGAAATGCCATTGGGCTAGTTTTGGGCTAGTTTTGAGGAGCAACTGGGTGGGTTTTGTTGTGAAAACCTGGCAACCCTGCTCGTAGCCTTGGTGCATAGTTGCCAGGGTCGCGGTTTTCCCGCACAATTGGGCTGTTTTGAAAATGCAGTTGCAGAGCTGCGAGTTGCGATTTTTTGGGCTACTTTTATAATATACCGTGGCTGCAAAAAAAGTTTATCTGTAGACAAAGGAAATACAATTTTAAAATTTTACTAATGTGTAATATCCTTGAAATGGATAGGGGAGAGCGGGGCACAAAGTAACGCGGGGATAGTTGTAACACACATGGTTTAAAAATTTCCACAAATGCCAGCATGACAAAACTTAGTGCCATATCAGCACTATATCGAGAAAAAATTGCACCAAAATTAAAAAAATCTTTGGAAGATTTCACTGAACATTTATTTAACCATAGCAAAATTATATTTCTTACTCAAGTTATTTTTTCATCACTAGCCGGGTTTAAATCCCAGTTGAGCAGGTGGGGCACATTGTAACACTGTGTTACAATGTGCCCCTATTAGAAATATGCTATTCTGTTGGGGGCAGTCGTGGCCTAATGGATAGAGAGTCGAACTTGTAACCCAAAGGTCATGGGTTCGAATCTCAGGTCTGGCAGGGATTGTCGGTGAGGCGAGTGAATGTCCAGCGCTCTCCCCACCCTCAATACCACGACTGAGGTGAGACCCTTGAGCAAGGCACCGTACCCCCAACTGCTCCCCGGGCGCCGCAGCAATGGCTGCCCACTACTCCGGGTGTGTGTTCACTGCTGTGTGTGTTCACTTGGATGGGTTAAATGCAGAGCACAAATTCCGAGTATGGGTCACCATACTTGGCCACATGTCACTTCACTTCTATACTTTTATGAATTCTATTGATAAACCATGAGAAAAAGGTGAATAAAGACTGAGAGTCAATGTTCAGAAATTATTAATTATTATTATGTTTTGAACTATGCTGTATAGCTGTGTTTTGTGGTGTTTGTTGCCAAACGCAATTTATTTTTTATTTTTAATTATTAAAAAAATGCCATTATTTTATATGAAAAAGTTAATTGTATTTTATTGACAAAATATTTGAGTTTGTTTTTTATATTTTTTTTGATTAGATCAGATAACATTTTAAGCAGTTGTATGGTCATGTTGGGGCATGTTGTCACATTTCACTTCCATTCTTTCGGGGTAAATCAAGAAAAAAAGTATACACTGTATTAATGAAACAAAACCACATAAATGTACTGGACGTGTGAAATTAATGTGGGAAAAAATAAAGACTCTGAACCCCAAGTGAATTTACACAAACTGATAAAGTCAAAAAGTGTTACTTTGTGCCCCGCTCTCCCCCTGGCAATCCAAGGACGGAGGAGAGACGGTATGGGGGATGTTTGATGTCACAAACTATTATGTGAGTTTCACCAACAGCAGAGATGTCAAGGCCTTCACACAGCAGAAATGAACGCGACAACAGCCAGTCAAAGCACGTCGCTTTTAAGTCTGCATGTTTTGCGTCCCTGTGTGAATGAACAGTGTAGTTTTGTCTAATACACAAACTCAAACATATGTGAGACGCTTACAGTGTTTTCAACATCTGTCTTCTCAATATATGAGGACATGAACACATGAACTTTATTTGGAAAAAAACTTAAATAATAAAATGTACTGCTCAGAGTAATAATAATATTACCATTGTTTGTAAGATATATCATAAAACCAAGATATTTTTCATCCACGTTTTAATATCAAACTGATCAGTCACGTAGCATCTGATTTGACAAAAAATAAAAATGCAATGTTCTGTTGTAAATTAATTGTTATATTTTCATTTAAGATTGACTAATTAATAATTAATTGTTACAGTTTTATTAATTAGCTTTATTAAACACTATTGTTTATGGCAAATTTGTATTACATCATAAAACACATGGAAAATAAAATAGATTTAATGGGGCTCTAAATTAAAAGGTGGCTTAATGCAGTTAAAATGTATTAAATGAAGAGGAAAAATTAAAATGTAGTAAATGAAGATGAATAAAATACAGAAAAAATAATGTGCATGTGTTACATATACACTCACCTAAAGGATTATTAGGAACACCATACTAATACTGTGTTTGACCCCCTTTCGCCTTCAGAACTGCCTTAATTCTATGTGGCATTGATTCAACAAGGTGCTGAAAGCATTCTTTAGAAATGTTGGCCCATATTGATTGGATAGCATCTTGCAGTTGATGGAGATTTGTGGGATGCACATCCAGGGCACGAAGCTCCCGTTCCACCACATCCCAAAGATGCTCTATTGGGTTGAGATCTGGTGACTGTGGGGGCCATTTTAGTACAGTGAACTCATTGTCATGTTCAAGAAACCAATTTGAAATGATTCGAGCTTTGTGACATGGTGCATTATCCTGCTGGAAGTAGCCATCAGAGGATGGGTACATGGTGGTCATAAAGGGATGGACATGGTCAGAAACAATGCTCAGGTAGGCCGTGGCATTTAAACGATGCCCAATTGGCACTAAGGGGCCTAAAGTGTGCCAAGAAAACATCCCCCACACATTACACCACCACCACCAGCCTGCACAGTGGTAACAAGGCATGATGGATCCATGTTCTCATTCTGTTTACGCCAAATTCTGACTCTAGCATCTGAATGTCTCAACAGAAATCGAGACTCATCAGACCAGGCAACATTTTTCCAGTCTTCAACTGTCCAATTTTGGTGAGCTCGTGCAAATTGTAGCCTCTTTTTCCTATTTGTAGTGGAGATGAGTGGTACGCGGTGGGGTCTTCTGCTGTTGTAGCCCATCCGCCTCAAGGTTGTGCGTGTTGTGGCTTCACAAATGCTTTGCTGCATACCTCGGTTGTAACGAGTGGTTATTTCAGTCAAAGTTGCTCTTCTATCAGCTTGAATCAGTCGGCCCATTCTCCTCTGACCTCTAGAATCAACAAGGCATTTTCGCCCACAGGACTGCCGCATACTGGATGTTTTTCCCTTTTCACACCATTCTTTGTAAACCATAGAAACGGTTGTGCGTGAAAATCCCAGTAACTGAGCAGATTGTGAAATACTCAGACCGGCCCGTCTGGCACCAACAACCATGCCACGCTCAAAATTGCTTAAATCACCTTTCTTTCCCATTCTGACATTCAGTTTGGAGTTCAGGAGATTGTCTTGACCAGGACCACACCCCTAAATGCATTGAAGCAACTGCCATGTGATTGGTTGATTAGATAATTGCATTAATGAGAAATTGAACAGGTGTTCCTGTTCAATTATATGCTTTCCTGTAGCTCAGTGGTTAGAGCGTGGCACTAGCAATGCCAAGGTCATGGGTTCGATCCCAGGGATTGCACATACTCAGATACAAATGTATAGTATAATGCAATGTAAGTCGCTTTGGATAAAAGCGTCTGCCAAATGCATAAATGTAAATGTAATGTAAATGTGTTCCTAATAATCCTTTAGGTGAGTGTAAACAAGTCTAGCTAAAATGATCAAAATAAAATTTAAAACAGAATAAATAAAAATAGTATACTAAGGTGCCTTATGGGATTAACACAGCTGTCAGCTATGATTAGATGGTGCAGGGGGAAATTGGGCTAGTTTTCATTCCTTTTGGGCGGGCTTTGAGTAAGCTTTGGGCTGGAAATTTGTCTGGGACCTGGCAACCCTGCCTAGGTGGAGTTAGCCAACAGCTAACTACAAGACGAAACAATCTAATATGCAAGTCTCAAAACCATGCGGAAAACATTTTCTTCTAATATACAAATTACACCCAATGAATGCATACGAACTATGCAAGCAAAAAAAAAACAAAAAAAAAGGCTAACATTCTACTGTTCTTTTTGTCAATGTGCTTTTCAATTCTGGAGTAACAATAAATAAAATATGTAATGATATTTGTAGAACTTGGGCTACTTACCTGGTCAGTGGACATGGTTTCCAAAAGAGGTTTCTGCATTCGCCGGTTCTGTCAGCTTATAAATCACCAAGCGACAGTATTTACGACACTGGAAAGTTAACAGACAATTGCGCTTATCAACCACACGGGGGAACCTTGAGCAAATGTTCCATGGTGTTGCTTTAATTTAAAACTGCCATATTTGAGAAAAAAGTCGAGTAGTTTGCCAGCAAACATTGGTCCGACGGCAACATCGTGTCCCTGGTCAAAAATAGTCGTGGTAGGATGACATAAATCGGTAAAAATATGTAACACCAGAACATTTACTAAAATGCATTCAGATACGTTTGTACATGTCTACAATTGTCTGGGGTTGCATGTATAATTGTTACTTTGACGTTTAGCTATGTGTAGTTCAATTATATAATAATTAATTGATTAATTAATAAGATGATGTCAAAGACGTCCGTTCAAATTTCATTTTGGAACTATTTTTCAACCTTGACGGGACGTGTCGGAGGGATGTCAGCGGTCATTAAACGTCCAAGTTCGCTGGGTTGCATCACTGGATGTTACTGTCGGTTTTCTATTGTAAAACAGTTGACTTATTAATTAAATGATTCACTTACATCTTACCTCATTCTCTTTCAACATCAAATTGTTGATTCGCGCTGGAATTCACGCTCTGCTTCTGGAAACAGTAAACCCCGCCTACTTTGATTTGATTGGCCATCTCAATAATTTTTAAAAAACAGACGAGTTCTGTTAGACCCCTGAGGTAGACCAGACTAAAAATTAACTTTTAAATCTTAACAACATACAGAGCACTGCATAACGGAGTGCAGCAGAGCAGTGCAAGTATTGCAAAACGGGTTCAGGGGCAGTGCTGCCAGATTGGACCCAAGTATCGTACCAGAAGCTCAAAATTATTGTAGCCTATTTGGAAGAAAATGATCGTACATGAGTTTTAGTATAGATAAATGAACTAAACTAATGATTTTTACAATGGAATGAATCAATACTGAATTTACTTAAGCTGGACATAACACTATTTTCTTCTAGCTGCTGTACAGCTATACTTTTACAATCTGCATTGTTAAAAAGCACTATATAAATAAAGGTGACTTGATTAAACAAAAGTACAGAATACAGATATTTATCTAGACCAACAACTTTTTGACATGACCTGTAAATTACCACAATATATAAATAACTACCTTAGTGGGAAACAACTGACCTAAAAGCGCTGCGGCAGGAACGTTAACTTAAGATGAGATTAGATTGAAGGCATGCCTAATAACACAACGTTCATGTTCTACTTACAATCATGACGTAGACTAGAGGATCCACAGCTAGATCAATAAAGTCCTATGATTATAACGACCATCATTTGAAGTGTCACAAAATTCTGAAATGATCGTACATTATGGGATTTTTTTCATTATTGATCGTACATCATACAGAGGTCAAAATTATCGTACCAATACGATAATTATCGTACGTCTGGCAACACTGTTCAGGGGGGAGGGTACTTGTCCCCCTCAATGTCTATGGTGGTTTAGCCCACTAGTCAAATCCTCATAAAATCATAATAGAGAACCTCAGGGAGGACGTGTTTTTGTAGGCCAACCCGGAAGTTTAAAATGGTGTCAGTATCCATCTTAAGTAAATTCAGTATTGGTTCATTCCGATGTAAGAATCAATAGTTATTAATTTAGTTAATTTATCTTTATCAGCACTGGAGTAAACAGTGATGTCATCATCCAGCTCAGTTCAGTTCGCATACAATGGTGTCAATGCAGGCAGATCAAAACACTGTTGAATATCAAAGGAAGGTGAAACCTGTCATTCCAGCATTCACCAAGAGAGGCATGCAACTCTCCGAAGAAGACACCGCCAACATCAGGTGCATCGCCAATGTACGCGTCCATGTTGAGCGTGTCATATGACAGTATTCTAGATCATCCATCGTGAAGGCCTCATCGACACGACAGCCAGTAGCAAAGTTCCTCAACAAACCGTCCATACCGGCGTGATGAATACGATCCTCAACCGGATGGAACTGAAATAAACACTTTGATTGTTGCGATCCTACTTATGATAGCAACCTGAATCGTAACAAAGCACTGTTCGCCAGAGGAGAACTGGCCCCCCGACTAAGCCTGGTTTCTCCCAAGGTTTATTTTTTTCTCCATTTTAACAACTATTTGCCAACTGATGTCACCTGATGGAGTTTGGGTTCCTTGCCGCTGTCGCCTTTGGCTTGCTTAGTTGGGGACACTTGACATTTGACTTGACATTTGATATTCAACAGTATTCTTGACATTTAATCAACAGTGCTTCTGATCTGCCTGCATTGACACTATTCTTTAAGAGCTGCTGTGCAGCCAAAATTATGTACCAGTTATCAATGTAAAGCTGCTTTGACACAATCTGCATTGTAAAAAGCACTATATAAATAAAGGTGACTTGACTTGACTTGAAAACCTTCAAAATCTTTTCTTACAACAGTTCCAATTAACCTCACCCCTAAAATTGATAATAATGCAGAGAATTTGCCCTGTGTACCTTTCTAAGCAACATAATTTCTGATGTAGAGGATGAATAAGTGTTGATTTGTAGGTGCGTTCCACGTCTATCTGTGCTTTGGTTTTGCTTCAACTAATCAGTGTAAACAGTGTATGCAGTTATTTTTATAAACCTTTACAATATGACCATATGTTCTCTATTTGTAAGTTGTTTTTAATCTTTACAATGTGGCCAGATGTTAGCTGTCAGTATTTTTTTAAATAAAACCATATAATGTGAGCTCTTAAAATTTAAAGGAATTAAGTCTTCTGATTTAAATGGAATAAGTCATGTTTGCAAATTAATTCTATCTTGGTTTATTGGCTATGAAAATTAAATGGTGAAACATTACCTTTACATGAAGGTCAGTGAAAGGTGTCTAGCTTCCTGATAACAACAAACACTCTTACAACTGATTTTGTCACAAAGTCATCTCTTGTTTAACAAAACTGATTTAAAATAATTCCAGTCTTCTTCAGCTACACCCTCTACATCAGGGATGGGCAACTTCGGTCCTGAAGGGCCAATGTCCTGCATGGTTTAGAACCAACCATGATTTAACTCACATGCCTGTAGCTTTCTAGTAATCCTAAAATGCTGATTAGATTGTTCAAGTGTGTTTGATTAGGGTTGGAGCTAAACTCTGCAGGACAGTGGCCCTCCAGGACCGAAGTTGCCCATGCCTGCTCTACATGCTCCTGACAGTCCCATGGTTTCCTCTGGCCACTTCTTCATATCGTCTACCCACGTTAACAATGACGATATGAGACTATCTGATCGTCTTATAAAGTTTTCTCCGTGCTCCCAATTTAAAACATTTACTGCATTAACGTTATTTGTCATTTCTCTAAAGTTATAGCTCGCTATAAACAATCTTTTAACTACTGATCTAGCTACCGGATGTGCCGCGTCAGATTAGCGGAAGTTGGATGACAAAATGCGGAAGAGCGGAGAATTAAAAGTGGGCGTGGCGGAATATGCATCGACGTCACTTTCCCGCCGAAAGCGCGCTCCTTCAGCTGGACTGAGTGGCAAAAGAACCTGCTGCATGACTGGATTTAACAGGGGAAACTGCGAAAACTCGAGTAAAACAAACGAATTACACTAAAGGTTGGAATTGAAAGTGTTTCTTACAACTTGTCAAATAAACCTAAACCATGGATATTGACATGCAGCCAGGAGTCGTGTTTCCTGACATTTATATGTGCCTGATTTCGACACCGGGGAAATACATAAAGCAAATCTGCCTGTGAATATTTTATATAACTACAATATAGGTAGGTTTAAATCAGCGTAATCACTTTTATCAATGTTATATATATCGTCATATTGTCCAGCCCTAAAACATATGGTTTTATTGTATAGTTTTTGTCAGTGTTTACTTAAAAACTCACAATTATGCAGAATATTAGATGGAAAATATTTAATTGATGAGTTGTCAACATAATATATAACAATACAATATATACGGTATGATTTTACCTCAAAATCCAACAATTTGACACAAAATGATAACTGCAAATCCAGGAATCCAGCTGTCTCTGTGAATTGCAGTGATCCATTTGCTTCTTTTTTCTGTAGCTTTCGGCAGTCTTTAAATATATACCTCAGGTTTTGTGTCAAAGCTATTTGTACAGTCAATCACAAAGCTCTTTTCCGTTTTGGATGTGTTTTGTGTGTTTTTCACGGCATTCACGCTGAAAACCAATGCTGCCGCTCAGTCTTTTGCCACTCAGTGGGCGTGACCGCAGTCGTAGCGGTCGACGGTGACGTCACGTGCATACCCTCTATAGATTTGTGGCTTTTAGTCCATGCATGTTTGTTTTGATGTCATCTATATGATGGTATACTCCAAAACAAGAAGATATATGCGTTTTTCTCTTTTAGGACCAAAATGATTGATGTCTCATCTTGTATTTTAGTTTTTGTCCAATAAAATCTCCTTGGCATTATAAAATCCCCTCCCCCTACATTATAATGACCTACCACCAGCGACTAACAACTGCAAGAAGATAATCAGGATTTGTTGGTGTGTCTTGCTTCAGAGTTCATGGATTCAGTTCAGAGTTAATAAAATCATGGATAGATCTAACTGCAACAAACAGTAATATTATTCTATCAGAATGTGCTACCAAGGCTACAGGAAGGTTAAGGTTAGGGGTTAGTATTTGTTTCAGTGTTTTGTAGGCAATCAGAACTGTGATTGACATGACCAATGAAATCTTTAGAATCAGTTGCGGTTTTTGTCCATTGAAGAAAGACTGTAGAAAGTGAGATTGCTGAGAGACATTACAAAAGAGAAAAAGTCAGAGGAATATCACTGGGAAAAGAAGGGTTCTGATCAGGCATTAAGACCTGTGTTATTATTAGAAAAGCTTTCCAGTGCTGGAGAGACTTAAGCGGGAACCAGGAAGGACTGAAAATGGGCGCAGAGGTTGTTTTTTCTGCTCCATACCATATGTGAGTAACATTTGTTTCACAGAAACAAGATGTGCTGTTGTTGTAATGTTAGCTATAATTACAGGACAGTTTTGAGTGTAATTGTTTGAAGCTTCTGGAGCTGCTGTGCTGCTGGCAACTTAGAACAAACTCTTGCTTGTATACATGTGTACTGTATGTTCCTTTTTTTGTTCTTTCTTGGCGTTCGTTCATAATCTTTTTTTTGCTTTGCTATTATAAAGAGACATCCACTCTTGAATTGCGTGTTTGTGCATTTTGGGGGCGGAGCAATGAAGGGAGGGGTGTGTTTGTTTGGGTTGATTTCAAATATCAACAGTGTTTCTCAGAAATCACTCACTGCACCTTTAAGTACGCAAACATGGCAGAATCCAATATTCGCATACTTCTGTACCTGCAGGCACCAATTAATTAACATTCACTGAGATGAACTTTAGTATTGAAAACTTTAGTATTAGGTATTACAGATCTCCAAGACTATTATTGCCACTGAATCAATCAAAACTACAAAAGATACATTTTTAAGATAGAGAACAGAAACAGGCTCTCTACATTTTCAGTTTTTTATTTTTATTTTAAGTTCATTCCTTTTAACCACATATTTAGAAGTCAACATCAAAGTAGCCCAATTCTTAAAAAGTAACAGCATAGAAATGTCCATTTTTGATTGGATGTAAAACAGACATAAACCTCTTTCGTTTAGCTTACAAGAGGCAGTATATGTTCAAGGGTGAGTGTGTGCACGCACACGTTTGTGTCTTTATGTATATTTGGAAAGGTGTGAAACACCTGAGACGCAGTCACGATAAGTGGGAATGACTGGCGATGGGTTCATTTCAGCAATCAGTTTCTGATAACATCTATTGTTTTCATACATTTGTATGTCTTAAGGCTTTAGCCGTTTCGTACTCTACGTACGGTACATAACCAATATATACAAATCAAAAGTAGTACATCTACCCCCCGCGGTGACATCATTGACTGTGACAAGCGCAGCACCGGGACAAAGTAAGGGTTTGTGTTAAAGCGGGAATTCACATCTGTGTGAGTGACAGCACCATATAGTCTTTCACGTAACATTCATAAGTGCAACACGTTAGCTATGTCCCGCCACTGGTGTTCACAGAAGACGGCGTATGAGAGGAGTGGGGGGGAAGGTTGAACTACACAGAAAGCAGAGTCTACTTCGTTGGGAGTGGGTCGTGAGAAACTTCAAGACACCAATTTTTAACAAGACACAATCTTGAGAAGGAAGTTCACTTTTTGTTTGCACTTTTTTTAAACACTTTTTAACAAATAAAAACAAGACAAAAAAGCATAACAATACAAAAGGCATACAGCCCCAAACCCCTTGCCCTCCCAAAGAGAAAAAAAATAGAAGAAAAATCGAACCCTTTCTCTCTGTCTGTGGACAGTGACGTCACAAACTAGCGGACATGTATATATACACAGTACACACCACCCTCCCCCCTTTCCAAAATACACGGTGCTCTAATGCTCTCATGGCTACAACTCACACAAGTTTTATACTTTTTATTATTTTTTATTTTTTTGGGATTTAAGATTTTTAAAACTACCCAACAGCAGCATTCCATATGTAAAGAATGAACAAAATGAACAAATTCCATTTTTGGTGCATCAGTCTAAAAAATTATATATTCTACAATTCAAGATGTCACTTTGTGATGCAACAGTACATTCAAACATACAGATCCTTCACTAGGCTCCTTACAGATCCCACTTGACTCACTAGTGTTATAGGAAAATGCTTCTCCCTAGTCCGATCAGGCACGATAATAACAGGCTACTGATCACCCACTTTCCACAATCGCAGTTTCACCAACAAACTAACAAATACGCCCAATCATATTTTTTAATGCAGTTTATATTACTTTTTTATGTTTTTTTTGTTTTGTTTTTTTAAATGGACACACTTTCATTTTGTGCAGGAAAAAATTTTTTTTTTTTGGCTCTACGAGCACAGAGTTAGAATTCAGGATGTGTAAAATAGGTATATATTTATATGTTTCTATATATAGTGCAAATCAACTACACATTGAAACAAACGATAAGGAGAACTGAAGCAACTAAGGCAAACACTACTTAAATATATTCTCATATATATATATATATATATATGTATTTTTATAGTCTATGTTTTAACATATAATGTAGATCAAATATAAATACTTTATCGATATACATACATATAGGGTAGATATCTCTCTTTTTCTGTGAACTATATACACATCATGACTACATTTAGCTGAAATGGTAAATAGCTGGGTAGCAGGAGTGAAACTGCAATGCAGTGCTGCAGTCACCGACAAACACACACACACTCACACTCTTACAATGAGCCTGATGGCGCAGGAGCAGAGAGGGCTCAGTCGCTCCTACAGTAGGTAATCTGAAGCCTCAGACCTTTGTATCAGTGTCTGCAGTCCATGCAATAACGCAAAGCTCTGCTATACCATGGAATGTGCTTCTAGAATTGCCCTTGTACTTCTAGGGCTAAACAGTCGAGAGAAAAGGAAACGGACAAACATGATGAAGATGCATCACACACAAAAAACGCCACTGTCCTTAGAGAGAGAGGAAGAGATACCTGAGATCCAGATGTCAACCCTCTTCCCACCCCCGTTTCATAAACCCAACCCACAAACCATTCGAAGAATCTCATGCTGCAAACGCTTCAGTCGTTTTGCCCCTTGGTTGTAGTACTAAAATTCAAGATGGCAGGTCAGGGGGAGCATTAAAAGTATAGCATATGCTTAAAAAACTACAACAAATAGAGATTTTCTCTTTTAGGGATCCGTCGGTAAGTCCAGTTGAGGGGTGTATTGCTACCGCCCTGATGATTTCGCACAGCATGAGTATTATGAGTGCTTGCTGGGTAAAACAAAAAGAGGAAAGAACAACACGTCAGTGATCTCTGCCCGTGCGGTGACGGGAGTGTCGGGTATTAGACAGTGCAGGTAGATATTTTTTGTTTAAGACTAGCTAACACACTACGTCTGATACATCACTAAAGTAGCTGCAGTCCCTTCGGAGAGACGTTTTAGAAAACAAAACGACATGACAGCACATCTTTTGACACGAAGCGATCCTTGCCTGTACGGTAGAAGTAACCCTTTTGCTCTGATCTCGCAGCTTTCCCAAATCCGGTCCTTGGTTATTACGCGGGACAAGGCAAAGCTGGCTTCAGACGAGTGTAAAAAGGCCACTCCTTCGGACGTTGTCATCTAAGTGCAAAATACCATGCTCTGGTTGGTTAGCTAACTGGTCAGATGACCCAGCCCTGTGTCTGGACGGTTCAGTTTTTGATTGAAGGAACGTAAAGGGCTGCGTAAGACAGCCTGGGTTCGATTGTCCCAGAGTGCGACAGTGACTAGGCAGTGGGTGTGGTATGGTACACATTCTTCATCTGGCTATGAGGTCTTTAAGGGTTTTTGAGGGTCTTTCGGGAATGAGAATGTCCCAAATCGTGTGCCTCTCTCCAGGATGGTGGGGTGGGAGCAAAGGCAAATGGGTGGGAAGATCGGATTGGTGTGGTTTGGTGAAGAAGGGTCGGCCTTTTCTCCCAGTTAGTGCTGCATATATGAGGTCTGGA
Organism: Anabarilius grahami; assembly: GCA_003731715.1. Classification (NCBI taxonomy): domain Eukaryota; kingdom Metazoa; phylum Chordata; class Actinopteri; order Cypriniformes; family Xenocyprididae; genus Anabarilius; species Anabarilius grahami. Next base: position 4,628,940 of record RJVU01027559.1, on the reverse strand, counting down.
TGGTGGGCGGCACATCCAAATTCCAATACTTTCTCCGTGCTTCCTCCTCTTGACTCGCACTCACACGCATAGGCGGGATTTGTCAGAGCAAGGGAAAGACCTTTTCATTGTTTCGGTCATGAAGGAGACAACACCGTTCAAGTATTAGAGGAGGACCTGGCTGAAGGTGATTGGAGGTTCAGGTTGAAGTGGTGGGAGATGAGCGGCTGAGGAACCGGGGTGATCTGTGCTCTTATAGACTGCAGCCCAGCGCTGGGCTCTTCTCCTGAGGGTTGGCGAGGCGACGGAGACTGGCACTGGAATAGCCTTCATCGCTGCAGCTACTGCGCAAGCTTCCCCGCTCGTCCGAGTCGCTTACGCTGCTGGTGCTCCACTCCAGGTCTCCCAGCAGATAGTCTGTTCCTTCCACGTCAACATCCACCTCTTCTGCAAAGCAAACACAAGAAAAAAATCTTATGAACATGGTGCTAGTATACTGTAAATGCAAAGTAAATCCCTTTGGTAAAAAGTCTCTCTGAATTGGCAGCAACAACAACAAAATTGATACTTATCGATAATGAAAATCTACACATTTCATTAAAGGCCCGCTGAAGTGTCTTGGAACGCGCAGCATTATTCAATGTGTTGACATCATTTCAACTGAAGCAGGAAGACAGGGCGGGACATATCGAACAGCTCCGCCCCTTTTTTAAAATAGCCAATAGCGTTTTGTATATACCACAGCTTGGCCAGAGGCGTTAAACTCGGTAAAACCTCTGTTTCCTTCTAATCTCTAACCGTTTCTCCTCCTAATGCCCTCTATATCACTTTAAAATACAGCATTCTGTGCAGAAATCAAATGGGTCCGATACCTTTTGTGGTCTGAGTCGACTCGCGGTCCGCGGATATGATCTACTCTGTGCTCTCGTGTCTCTGGACCAGAGCAGACTACTCGCGCTGCTGCGGTTCGTGTGACACTAACGTGAAAACTGACTTTATTCACGTCAATGAAAAGCATATTTACACTGTCTGAATCGTTTCCTATCCTCTATAGTGCACTATGTGCCATTCACCATGTAGAAACTAGTAAATGTGTGAACAAATGACCGATTTCAGCCGCAGCTTTAGCGTCTGTGTTAGGAGGGGGCGGGACTTCAGATTCTAGAGAGCATTTGATTGGACAGAAAATCTGACAAGAAGCTGAAATGCGATGTGATGTCATGAAAATCTGTGGTCCATTTTTTGAGAGACTGTAAGTTTTGAATGCTTATATCTCCTAAATGCGAATTTTGTCTTTGTTTTGGAACACACCAGCTTATTCATAACCTTAAGGCTAACATATTCATACTAAAAGCAAAAAAAACATAGATTTTGATTTCAGGGGGACTTTAACAACAAGTTGAGTCTATGCACCATGCACAGGGATGCGCTATAAGTGACTCTACTATACAATAGTGGAAAAAATGCATTTACAAAGGTGTTGAAATCCAAGCAAAAGATAATTTTATTTTAACATTTTATATTATCATTATATATTATATTATAATACAATTTATATTATTTATACTTCATATTCTTAGGATTGTTTGGCATATATTCCTTCTTTTTCAGTAGTTTATTGCAGAGTGAATGCGAACAAAGAAAATCTACAAAAAAACTATGAAAAATTATATGAGATTAATTTTGATTAGATATTTGAATCAAAAGCCCTAATAAAACTGGTAGAGCATGGTGCTATT
>RJVU01027559.1:4593374-4627215 GCA_003731715.1 Anabarilius grahami | reverse complement strand
TATTTAAAAAAAAAAAACATTTATCAAAATAATGTATTATATTATGTTATATTATAATTTATATATTATTATAAATAGAAATCATTTATATTATTTATAAAACTATGTATTATATATTACATTTTATAATTTACACTTAATAGAATCAATTACCTGTTGTTTTTCTTTATTATTATTCATAGTTTAGTCATTTATTGGTTGTAGTTTTTTCCCCAATAAAATACAGAAAATAAAATTTGTCTCTTTTATTCAAATAATCAATAGGTTAATGGATTATCACAATAGTTGTTATGCACCTCTAGGCTAAATGTAAAGGTAAAAACACAAGACACTTTGCTTAGACAATAACACAAACCACAAAGGTTTGACGGAAGATGTTAACACACATGTCTGACAGTGTGTCTACACTGCAAGCAAGTGGTGACATGACAAACAAGATTGATCACGCTATAATCAATGAAGCAGTCAACAGTGCACACTTTCATAAAGGGAGCGATCTAGTATTGCTCTGATGTGTCATTCAGCTTGCATTCATATTAACATCATCTGCCAAATTTTTCCTTGATAATGCTCCTCTTGTGTCACATACACATAGAACACTTATCCAGTTTTATGCTGCATTTGTTCCTTTAATGTTAAAAAAATCTATTCACATGCATATAATTTATAATTACGTGGAAACTGCATGGTGTGAGCTGTAATTTCATTTTCAATCGATCGTTTTTTTAAGGTTATAGCATTTTCATGTGCATTTTGAAGTGTTCTACATTTAGTCAATCTGGCCCATTATCTCCATGGCAACATTCCAATTTATGTGTTAAAGCATTCATCATGGTGCTGCATGGTACAATCTGTCTACGTGCCATCTGTTTGTAGGACAGGCCACGGCATATACAAAATAAACTCCCCAAGACAATTATTTGTCTGAATTCTGAGAAAAACCATGAGAGCTTCCTGTGTGATCATCCTAAATCTTGTGCGTGATGGTGTATGGGAGTGTACAGTCTGTAAATGACAACCGGTTCGAGGTAGAAGCATTTCCACTAAAAAACCTTTTACAAGCAAAGGGCTTTTGGGTATTTTTAAAGTGTTCTTAGAAGCCTCAAATAGATCTGCTTGTGTTCAAGGTAAATAATGCATGTATGACAATGTGACAAATGCATAAAAACAAGAATGATTAAAATAAAGGAATACAATTCCTACTTCACTGTTTCTGTTTAATGTGTTCTAAATAAGCAATACAACATGTTGCAAAGGCAAACAGTTCAGTTCCCTTGTTTGTTTTATAGCTTTACATTTACCATCTATCCACATTTGTTTGACTTTCGTGTATTCTGTTGTCAATTTTCCTATCTGTATTCATGTTTGCTTTGTAATTAATATTTTACATTTAACTTACATTCACATTTAAATCCAAACTGAATGAGCACTGTGCTGCGTCCTACTGATTGCACTATATCATCTTATTTATCATTTCTCCTCTTTTATTATTTCTTTTAAAAACATTTTAAAACAATTTTAATCAATTGCTACTTTTTATTTTTATTTGTTATGATTGTTTTTTAATGTTAAGTACTTTGAATTACCATTGTGTATGAAATAAACTCACCTTGCCTAATATTCAAGGATATGGCAGGTGGAATGTGTGACATTCTATAATGATTTGCAATTGCAACTTTTTCATCATGTTCAGGTAACATGAGGTGCACCCACATCTGTCAAAAAATGTACTGAAAAACTGATATAACAACCAGACCATTTAGTTGGCTGGTATTTTGAGATTATTGGCTCTGGCCACTGAAAATCCCAAAGAATGAAATCATGAGGAAAAATATATAAAAATATAAAAATAAAAATATATAAAAATGCAGAATTACATTTACAAAAAAAAGAATTACAGTCTTAAATCCAATGTTTAAAGGGTAAATTCAACCCAAAAAAATCTGTTCATAAAGAGTCTCTTCAGAAAATGTGGACTCAATTTTCAAAATCTGACTCAAAATTTGCTCAATTCAAATGGATTAGTTTTAAAATTTCTTTATGAACTTTTTGAAGCGTCAAAGAGGTAGTTGCATCTACAGTCAATGGAGGGACAGAAATCTCTCAGATTACATTAAAATATCTTCATTTGTGTTTAGAAGATGAACAAACAACTTACAGGTTTGGAATGACATGAGGGTGAGTAAATGATGACAGAATTGTCATTTTTTGGTGAACTAACCCTTTAAAATGTAATAATACTGTAAAAATGTTCGACGCAAAATCTACTTTTTTTGTTTCATCCTTTAAAACTGTGGTTTTATACTCAAGCACATATGTGACTATAATTCTACATGGTATGTGATGTCATGTGAGCCGCTCATACATCTTTTTTTCTAGGTAGAATATGGTAAGTCTTTTAAAGGCTGTTTTCACACTTGGAGTGAACCTTTGGTCGAAACTAGAGTTTAATTCACAAATCAAATTAATGGGCTACTATTATCTGGGATTAAACGTGATTTTTGTTTACCAGCCCAAATCCTTAATCATTAAGCTATCAAAACCCATACATGAATGTATGTGTCAGACTCTGCTAGTTTAAATATATTTTTCTCAGTTTTATTCATACAAACAGTTGGGGAGAAATGTAGGAACTGTCATCAGTTGAATTGGAACATGCATGCTAAACCACGTGTTATCTGATAATTTTTGAAGTCTTTAAGACTATGTTAACACAGTCAGCCCAATTCTGATTATTTGTGAATCCGATTGGATTCTGATCTAAACCGTGTATCGCAACTGTTCATATCCAATTTGTGTGTCCCGTGGTTCTCTTTCGTTTTACACAGTATCTGTGTTGGTTTTTGGTTTCTATGGCAATGATGTTGTGTTGGTATGGACGGGTTGGACCGGTTTGAAACATGTTTGTTGCCAAACAATATGACAATGTGTAGCTGCTACGCTGGACTACTACATCTAATGAAGCAGCAGCAGAAATGTAGGAGGCTAGCATGCACGGCTTTATTCCATGCTGCCGTTTCCACCACACAATGAAAGAAGTGAAAACACCTCATCATTGGATATATTATCATTTTCTGCATGACCTGCACATAGACAACAACACAACACTTCCTGTGCTGCAACGACATCTGATGTGTTTACATTTTGAGAAAGTGAAATACAGACAGAAAAGCTACGCGAAATCTGATCAAAGCTGTCAGACTGACACAGATTTCCAGAAATGACATTTGAATTGGATTTCCAACCACACGTGAACGTAGCTTGAAAAAAATCGTTTTCATGTGATTTTTTGCCATTCACACTTTCTAAATATGATCGGATTCCAATCGGATATGCAAAAGAGTCAGATTTTGACTGATAGTCTGAATAAGGCTTACGACTATAAGACCCTTGTTGACCATAAACGGGAATACATACCTTGGTCGGAGTCGGATTTGTCAGAAGAGATGGTGGAGCCCATGCTGTCCATACGTGTGCGCTCCACACCCAGCTGCTCCAGGCGTCTGCGCAGGTGCCTTTGTTCTCTTTGCAGCTGGTCTACGGAGTGCTGGGCCTTCCGCTCGCTATCTTCCAACCTCTGCAAAGACACAATCTTTTTTTAAGAAATGTATACTTTTATTCAGAAGTTAAAGACAGTGTTGCCAATTGCTTTCAGCTGAAAGTAGCTAAAACTGGTCGCTAAAAGTCGCTGGATGACGTCATACTGGCGAGTCCATATAAATAAAAATATAGATCAGTGGGCGAGTCACGGAATCTTGATAAGGTTTGTCTAAGAAGTTGCAGGGAAGGGGCAGGGAAGTTGCTAAATCTAGCGACAAAATCGCTAAATAGTATAACAAACAATTTCACAATATAACTGTCGTTACTGAATTTTTATCAAATAAAAATTGATGGGCACCATTGACTTCCAAAGCACGGAAAAAAAAAATACTATGGAAGTCAGTGGGGGTCCATCAAATGTTTGGTTACCCATATTCTTCAAAATATCTTCTTTTGTATTCAGCAGAAGAAAGAAATTTATATAGGTTCGGAACAACTTGAGGGTGAGTAAATGATGACAGAATTTTCATTTCTGGGTGAACTATCCTTTAATGTTAACTAATGTTAACAAATGAAACCTTATTATAAAGTGTTACTAAATTGTTTATTGTGAAAATTATAAGATTTTATCAATTTAATTAAGCAGGGTTTTTCCTGCAAATATTTTGGTGCCTGCCAAAATGAATCTTTGTTCCGCCGAAGATTTATTTGTTCATTTATTAGATTAATGTGATGATAGCCAGCTGCTTTAAAACACTCCCGTGAGTGTTTGTGTAAGTGCTCTGTGAAGAGCGTCAAAGGTTTCTATTTACAACCTGTTTTTGCAGCATTGAGCTTTGAAGCCAATCACAGACATATCTGTTGAGCATGTGAACGAAATGGCCAACCTTGTGTTTTAGAATCCGCTCAACACCACTCAAAACGGCAGAGTGGTTTTGTTCAGTGCAAGTTCTGCCTGCTCACGAATACTTTCATTGTAACTTGCAAAATAATACACCTGCCACTTTTTCAATGTAATGTGTTATATATTGGACATTTTATTACTAACTTTTCAGTTAATAATCAGTCACTCTGATTTTTTACATATAAATGTACAGATTTTTAAATATAAAATAGTTCTAAGCACTTTGTTTTACAATCTGTCCTGACAGTGATTATTTTTTATTTCATGAATAAATATGATAAGTTAATATTACAAACTGTTTCTTTGCATTTATTTTGGATTTATTGTCAGTAGTGGGCTCACAGTTCACATGGGTAGGGTACTTTGTACTGTGTGTGTGAATGACAGTGTTCGTCCGCCACCACCAAAGACCATTTTTGACCCAGGAAAAACCCTGTTAAGTAGCTCACAGGAAGTTTTAAGCACTTCAGCGTTGTGCGTAACACCACCCCTTAACCATGGTAAAATCTCAGTAACTGCCTTTTGTGACTTACTGCTTTAATATCAGATCACTGCATTTCGGTCTTCTGAGAATCTTTTGTACTTTCATGCCACCAAACAATATTAACTACCAAGGGGACGTTGGCACATACCTTGATGTGTTCCTTAGCCCTCATAAGTAGGCTGAGGGTTGTGTGCCTGTTTGAGTCTGGTTCTAAGGGCACGAGGGATTTCAAGCGTTCCAAACACAGTCGTAAATGTGCCCTCCTGGGTGGTTGATGTGAGGAAAAGAGAGAAAGAGAGTGAGTCATAAAAGCAATGCAACTACAACAAGATATTCAATAAGCAGTAGAAACAACGTGAATAATACAAATAAAAAGAATGTGACTACGATCTGCAAATTTAATACATTTCAGTTTGTTCCTCACATAAAGGTATAGGAAGAATTCAAAAGACTTGAAATATAGTACATGAATCATACCGACTAGTTTTATCATAATTCTGTGTCATTTTTGAAGCTTGAAAGCTTCAGTTCCTGTTCATTATAACTGCATGGGATAAAAAACAAAGCACAAACTAATTTTTCAAAAAATCTGTTACACAGAAAAAAAAGTCAAAGATTTGGAAAAAAAAAATGTTGGATGAACTATTGTTTTAAAGGGATCCTATTATGCTTTTTACATTCTCAACTTTCTTTAGTGTGTAATGTGTCTGTTTAAGTATCAAAAAGGTCTGCGAAGTTACAAAGCACAAAGTCACTCCAAAACTAGTTATTCTCTATACAAGTAAACACTGTTTCTGAACTTCCTAAAATGCCTCGATTGCAGTCATTGAGTTTTCTTCCGGGAACGTTCAGGCCTGGTTGAGTTACGTTAGTGTGTTGAAACTCGCGGTTATGCTAAGGGGCGTGATATTTCTGAAACATACTTGTCCAGGTGACCAATGAGAGCATATTGTATTTTTCGGAAGGAGGGGCTTCATAAAGACAGGAACTAAACAGAGCGCTACTGACAGAGAGGTGCTGCAACAATGTAAAATATGTGAAAAATGATGTGTTTTTGAACATTCAATAAGGAACACCTATTCAAGTAGACCCCAAAAAAACAATTAAGACTTTGAAAAAAGGCATAATAGGTCCTCTTTAATAATGTGAAATGCCTAACATGCCAGTGAATAAGCCCATGAATATAACATCAAGACATTATTATGCTGGCATTCACATGGTACGAATCCAACAAATAAACCTGTTATTTAAATAAGGATCATTAAGTTTATTCCCCCAAATGCTACTCTAACTTCCTTCCTCTCTTGTGCGTGCCAACGGGATTCACAGCTGCTGGGGTGTGGTGATGATAGGTGCCAGCGGCCACATGACCTGTTATGCAACCTGCCAGAAACTGCAGACTGCTTTGCTTTGCTGCTGTATTTGTATGGAGGCGTGGGTCACAACCCAACTATTTTACTGCTGCTGCTCAGCGGTTGCATATGAACGTCTGCATATTAGCAATGCGTGTTCTGCCAACAGATAAGTGTGTACGTGTTGGCTGTGGGCAGCTCTTCGTAAGCGACTATAGATAAGCATGTAATAATTTGGTAACACTTTACAATAAGGTTCATTAGTTAACTACTTGTTGTCATGAACTAAGAATGAACAATACTTCTACAGCTTTTATTAATCTTAGTTAATTTCAACATTTACTAGTACATCATGGAAATCAAATGTTGTATTTGTTAACATTAGTTAATGCACTGTGAACTAACATGAACAAACAATGAACAGCTGGATTTTTATTAACTAACATTAACAAAGATTAATAAATACTGTAACAAATGTATTGCTCATTGTTAGCTCATGTTAGTTAATACATTAACGAATAACACCTTATTGTATTACCAATATATTACCTTATTGTGTTACCAATAATTTAAATATACATAATATAACAAGAGGATGTAAAATGAAAGGTGTCATTTTGACATATGCAAATGTTGAGAAGATCACGCAAATTGTGTGGTCACAAACAAATTACTGAACTAAAAAGAACTAAAATACTATTCCAACCTTGTGGCAACAAGATTCATAACCTACAAAAAACTAGTTTCCAGTTGTACCAAAATGCACACTAAATTATGCTATAATACATGTATAATGTGAAAAAAAACTTCATATTGCCAGTGTTGCTGCAAAAAACAAAACAAAACAAAACAAAAAAACTTAAAAACTTAAAAACATTCATATGAAATAGTGGCCAACTGTGTTTCTCTTAAAGCGTTCACCCAAAAATGAAATTTCTGTCATTATTGGCTGGCTCATCATTGCTTTCTATGGGAGATAAAAAAAAAAAACCACTCAGATTTCATCAAAATTATCTTCATTTGTGTTCCGAAGATGAACGAAGGTCTTGTGGGTTTGGAACGACATGAGGGTGAGTAATTAATGACAGAATTTTCATTTTTGGGTGAACTAACCCTTTAAATGTTGCTGCAGCAGTTCAAGGCCAGTTCAAAGCAAATTATTAAAATGAATGTGCAAACACAGGGTAAATAAGAGCAATATCATACTGCCAAAGAACAGGTTGTGTGTACACCTGCCTCTCCAGCAACAAGCGCTGGAGAACACACCCAGACAAAGGGTAATGTTTGCACCACTGCTCGACACTTACATACAGTACGAGGTTAAGTGGTCCGAAGGTCGGGAATACTATTACATAACTTCAGAATTTGCCACCAAAGTGGTGACATAACCTAAGTGGCCTGGTGTTTGTTAAGCAAATACAGACTGCGTATGTCGTCCGCCATTTACACACAATGGATGTTGCTGTCACAGGGCCAGTCATAGTACGCTCAGATTCGTTTCTCTTTCTCATCTGTTTTCTCTCCTCGTACTAGAGCTGAAACATACATTATCTGAACTCTGTCTGTCTGTTTTCCACGTTGCTATTTTAAACAAACCATAGTAGCCTATAGATGCGTCATCATTCGAGATGGACCGCGGTGCAAGTTCGTGCCGAACCGTAAGTGAAGAACGGTACGGTTCGATTTTTTACCGAGAACCGTTGCACCCCTACCTCGTACATAGTGTTTAAAAGTTTAGGGTCATTAAGATATATATATTTTTAAGAAGTCAATACTTTTATTTAGCAAGGATGCATTAAATTTTGAACTATTAATCAAAGAATCCTGAAAAAAATGGGTTTCACAAAAATATTAAGCAGCACAACTGTTTTCAACAAATGTTTCTTAAAATGATTTCTGAAGGATCATGTGACAGTGAAAACTGGAGTAATGATGCTGAAAATTCAGCTTTTCCATCACAGGAATAAATTACATTTTAAAATATATTCAAATATAAAACTATTATTTTAAATTGTAATAATATTTCACTATATTGCTGCATTTTTGATCAAATAAATACAGCATTGGTGAGCATTAGAGACTTCTTTAAAAACATTTTTTTTTAAATCCAAGCAACCCCAAGCTTTTGAATGGTATTGCATATGGAACAGGATATTCCCAGTCCAGAGTCACAGCATGCAGTGTCTCTACCAAAAAGACCACCCCAGTTCTGTGGGACACCCTATATCTGTTCTACCATGATCCTTTAAACAGGTCAGCCTCTCTCTATTCGAGCCATATGACGTTTAGCATAAATCACCATCCTCTCCCGGCCTTTGACTTCTGACCTCTAAGTAATTGTCTTAACCCCACTGGAGAACAGTACATGCCAAGGCCTGTGTAGCGGTCTGGAGCTCAGGTTACAGATCTAAACTCTCTCTTATGACAAACAGGCCACGGGTATGCGAAGTCCATCTTGAGAACAAACACACCGCCTCGCAGGCAAATTTAACCTGTGCTTATGTTTGAGATGGTGTATGTCTGCTATTGTGGCTCCTGTTGACTGAAAGAACATTGTTTACAGCAGTTGTTTGCATATTCTCTTAGGCAACCCTGCAATGTTAAACTTTAAAAACAGCCTTTCCCTCTGCCTATAGGGTGGAGTGTGTGTACGACATTTGGCCCATAACTGGTGCAGGGTGAAAATGCATGCCATGTGTGACATCGAGGTCACTGGCACAAATGTAACAGTTTCACATAATACAGGTGTGTTACATTTTATAAGACACCGATATGCCCCAATTTTTCTGAGGGGCATTTCAGGTGAGATTTTAACTTTCACAACAGCTTTTTTATTTAAATGTCACAAAGCTAAACTATGAGTCAGGTGCAAACAAAACTGCTCAACTTTTCACAAACATTCAGACATTTTCCACTTGGTGGAGAATAACATGGGTGAAAAAAAAAATGGTAAAAAACATCCAAAAAATAGATTTGCAATGAAGAAGGAATCAAATTCATATTTAGGGAAATCATATATCATATATCGCTATTCCACAATAAGAATCTGGTACAGTAGGAGTAAAATTAGTACAATTAGTATGTTGTATTTAGTACAATTAGTATTTGATCAATAATACAGTAAAAACAGTTGTGTAATATTATTACAATTTAAAATAACGGTTTTCTATTTGTTTTCTCTACCTGTGATGGCAAAGGTGAATTTTCAGCAGCCATTACATGATGTTTCAGAAATACTTTTAATGATTTGGTGCTCAAGAAACATTTCTTATGATAATCAATGTTGAAAATGGTTGTGCTGCCTTAATATTTTTGTGGAAACAGTGCTACATCTTTATCAGGACTTTTTGATGCAGAACAAAAGAACAGCATTTATTTTAAATAAAAATCTTGTGTAACATTGTCTTTCCTGACACTTTTGATCATTTTAATGCATCCTTGCTCAATTAATGTATTCATTTCTAAAAAAAAAAAAAAAAAAAACTGACCCCAAAATTTTAAACAGTAGTGTATATTTGCTAACCAATCACAGTACCGACTTGGGAGTCGAACAATTACGTAACTGACGTAGCTTACAACATAAGCTGTCCAGAAATATTCATAGCACATTAGGGCTTTTCACACTGCGCTTAACCCCGGGTTATCTTCATTCTAAACACTGCTGTTAACCCGAGTAAAGGAACGTTTTACACTTGTAATTTAGAAGAGGGGTTAGCACAGCATTTTACCCGGGTTAACCCCGCATTGTGGTGCCAAACTTGTACAGTGTAAACAATGCAGTGTTAGAATGTTACAACTAGACGCTTAGCTACAGACAACCAATCACTTTTTCTCATATTCACCTTTTTTGGACAATCACGGAAACACTGTGCATTGTATATAAACAGTAAATTCAGCGTTTGAGAGGAAAAATGTCAAATGCTGAGAGAAATCACGACAATCTGAGTGAAGAAGAGACCTTTACCTTTATAGTCCGAAATGTCCATTCAGTATAAACTTGATAGTACAGTCAGCAACACGAGGATGCGCAATGCTAGTGCTTTAAATGTTAACGTCACATATTCTGCATTCATCCAATCAATGACACTGACAATGCAAATATGCAAATAAGAACGTTAACCAAGGGTTTAGGAATGTACAATGTGAAACGTAAGCTTATGAATACCCAGGATTAATTGTTAACCATGGGTAAATTGAGAAAGTGTGAAATCTGAAGCAAGATAACCCAGGATTCAGAATGACCCAGGATTAACTATTTCAAGTGTGAAAAGCCACTATTGTGGTCTTTGTTTATTCGTTTTTACTTCTAGTTACTCCTTCTTTGAAGAGAACATATCTAAACATCCAAAGTAATTTAATTCAGCTTTTTTACGGCATCACAAACTGGCATTGATTTAATGACAAATGAATTCATAGTAATTAATTCACTCATACATGAAATAAATAAAAAGAAAATAAAAGAAAATCATAATGGCTTACGGTCACACCACCCTGAGCATGCCCGATCTCGTCCGATCTCAGAAACTAAGCACGGTCGGGCCTGGTTAGTACTTGGATGGGAGAAAGTCATAATGAAATAAAATGAAAGAAATAAAGTCCTTACTAAGTAAGAGAGAAACAGTCGGAATGGAATCGGGAAAGAGTCAGATTCAAACTTGCATCATCCACACAAGTGCCAGGGCTTAATGTTGAATAACTACTAGTCCACAGTACTAGCCTTGTTATATGTTTTTGAACCAGAGAGGTTCACGGACACATGAATCATCAAAACACAGCTGTGCTGGTCTCACATCAGACATGCTGGCCATTTATTCAAATCTGCATCACAAATGCACACCCACTCGAGTTGCTTTATGAATATCAGCCCTGGACTCCATTTTGAGCCAGTGTGAAACAAAAGCATAGATGTGGGGAGCCTCGTTTTCCCTTTTTTGGCTGGATTTTTCTAAACAGTAGATGAAAGCCACTCTTCAGAAATGAATAGCAGATCAGTTGTCCAGAGCACTGTGACCTCAGAGCTTCGGTCTGATGTATGCAGAAAGAGACACACTTCCCTAGGCACGAATGGGAGGGGAGTGCATCTTAAGCTGTGTGCATTGTTAGGAGTGTAAAGTCAAAGTCCAGACACCCTGGTTTTGCTCATTGCTAAGCCTGACAGCATGTATTATTCAACGCGTTCGGGCAAGATGAGCTCAGAACTCGGTGCGTGTTACCCAAACCACATCGCTCTGGCGACGGAGACGTTATGCCTGCTTCATTAGCGATATCGTTCGCATTCAATATTTCAGGTCACCCATTTATTGAGGGTTTATCTCTAGGTCAAAGCTGAATGTATACATCAGCCGATTGACTGACCTTAATACTTTTCTCTGAGCAATTTCTGGGTGCTAGTGGACACACGTGTAAAGAAACGGCTCCAAAAAGACTGAAATGTGGCATTCGGTCACATTCCCTGGTCGTTTAGCTTTCAATTACAGAGGTTTAATCTTAATCTAATCAGCAAGGATGTAATGAGGTATAATCCTGCAAGCTTACAGATAAGAACTAACAACTGTAACAATAAAATGAAGGTTATATGGACATACCTGTTCTTCTCCATCTCGTTGTGTGTAGACCTGCAGAGACAGAAAGAGGAAGATGTTAGGAATTAGGTGCTTGGTCTTTTTTATTAACATTTACATTTATGCATTTGGCAGATGTTTTTATCTAAAGCGACTTGCATTGCATTGCATTTTATCAGTTCATGCATTCACTGCTTATCAAACCCATGAGCTTGGCATTGATAGCAGATAGATTCTTAAATTTAGGTTAAATTTTCTTTTTTGAACAAACCCCCAACACTAGTATCAAACTTTAGAAAGAAACTTGCCATACAACGTTTGTGCTACAAACATGAATGATACCTGGGTTGATAAAGGGTTAGTTCAATGAAAATTCTGTCATTAATTACTCACCCTCATGTCGTTCCAAAACCTTAAGACTTTTGTTCATCTTCAGAACACAAATGAAGATCTTTTTGATGAAATCTGAGAGTTTTCTGTCCCTTTGGTGACAGCTACACAACTACCACTTTGACGCTTCAAAAAGTTCATGAAGAGATTGTAAAATTAATCCATATGAATTAAGTGGTGTAATCCAAATTTTCAAGAGACACGATTGCTTTATATGATGAACAGACTGAATTTAGGCCTTTATTCACATATAAATATTCATCATTCACACATCAGCTGTGGTAAATGGAAGCTCAAGCATGTATGCTTGATGCGTGTGAGAACCAATGAGGTTCATTCTCGTGTTGCGCAGCACGAGTAAATGCCTAAATTAAATCTATTTATCCTATAAAGCGATCGAGTTTGGACTAAACTGCTCAATTCATATGGATTAGTTTTACGATCTCTTTATGAACTTTTTGAAGTGTCAAATTGGTAGTTATGTAGTTTGTGTTCCGAAGATGAAAGAAAGTCTTACGCGTTTAAAACGACATCAGAGTGAGTAATAAATGACAGAAGTTTAATTTTGGGGTAAACTATCCCTTTAAATTGTGCAGTTTGTAAAGGAGAGGTGCGTTAATACTTTTCTAAATGATCAGGCTCACAATTTTTGCCTGGTGGACGATAAAACGAGAAAAAGAATCCAACAGACTGGAATGTTACAGAGACTTGAGGGAAGGCTATCTTGATTTGAACCACCTAGCAACTACACAAAACACCCTAGCAACCATGCAGTAATACCCTGGCAACTACCCACAACAACTTAGCATCATATCAGCAGTTTTAATAGAAAAATGTTAAAAACTAGCTTTTATATTCAGTCAGATAGAGGAAATGACACAGGAAATTAAAGCAAATTTTAAATTAGTTTAAAAATAAAAATATTTTAAAGTAATATTTTAATATTAAAATAATAAATCAAATGTTTAGGCATATATTAAGAATATAAATATTATATAGACTGTCAACTATTATAAATATTTTACAGACAATATTTTAACAATTTACCATTTGTCAATGTTATTTACCAAATGACAATTTAGAAGCCAATTATTACATTTTAGGGGGAAATAAATGTTGCATATTTTTCACACAATATATAAATTGGTTTTTAAACATAAAAATAAAAAATAAATAACTCCCCTTACAAGGGGATCCTCATATTTGGGGACTCAGGTTTTTAAACCCCCCTGAACTAATGGACAGGCTAAGGCTCCAACATCACCTCCATGTTCTTAGGATTGAAAGGAACACAGAGAGTGGTCTGTGCTCACTGCTGATTTGAATGTTCAGTACAAAGGTGAACTGGTGTCTGTGTGTGTACGTGTTGTAAAGGCTACATAGGAACAAACTCCAAGATTTTAAGGGCCCCTGGGCTTGTTTAGTGGATGCAGGAGTTGCCAAAATGCTAATTGCTGATCGCAAATGTACTCTGTCCTCTGTGTGTGTGTCTCTCTCTTGCTACGTTCGCAAAATACATAGAGGCCCTTGGCCCTGCTTAGCAACGGTAACTAGAAACACAAGCCTGAGACACAAGACGGTGGTGGGGGGTAGAGTCCTCACACACCATGTGAATGAAGGCTCGCTTCACAGAGGCCATTTCTAGATCAACAGAGAAGTGAAAGAGAGGCAAAGCAGAGGAGAGAAAGATGAGGGAAAACAAGAGCTCAATAGACAATAAGTCCAATATCTTGTTTTTGCTGCCTTAAAGTCATAATAAACTGATAAAATTCATGAGATTAGCGCACATGAATGCCACCACAACGTCATAGCTACCACTGGGAGCTTGTTTTCCATTACAATTTAGATTTGCATTTTACTTACAGTTGAAAATATGACACATCCCATTATTCTCAAAGGCACCACAAGAATGATAAAACGCAAATTAAGCTTTACGCCAGGTTCACACATACTCCGCTTGCAGTGCGTATGCGGTGCATATTTTTTTCCATGCCCATTTTAATAGGTTAGAGTGTTCACAAGGCACACGGATGCGTTCCGGCAATGAGTTCCAGGAGCGTTGCGTCTGCAAAAGTGCAGCGATAATTTATGCACAGTCTGTTTTTGCTGTGCTGCACATGCTGAATTAAAGTGACAGCGCATTGTTTGCACAAAAAATTAACATGTATTAGTATGAATACGTAGTACTTTCATCATAAATGCATATAATAAAACTCAACTGTGTTTCACAGCCAACATATGACTTTTTGCCCAGGGTAAAGCAAGGTAAATTACACCTTACCTCAACAAGGGGGCATAATGGATGGTGGCACTCGTCTCTTTGTGGAGGTGAAAAAAAAAAAGTTCTGTATGACCCGCAGAATTTCTTGTATAAAGATTTAAATTTAAAAGAAAAGGCATGAGAGTCATCAGTTTTTGTCAATTGCAAGTTTTCTTTTTAAAATGTTTGTGATTTTAACATAAGAAAAAGTACGTGTTTAAATGTTTTGCCACTTGCTTGAGCAACTTAATATATAAATCTTTATAGAAGTAATGCATTGAATAATACGTTGTTTAAATTTAGTGTGTTTAAACGTGAATAAGTCTGAAAGATTGTATAACTGTACTGTGTACAAAGAGAAACTCAATGCTGACAAAACTTTTTAGAAACAACTTTTGGATTTGAAATAAAAATAATGAATACATGTCGTGTTTGTGTTATATAGCCGCGGATCAGTTGCGCACTGCAAACGTGGCATATGTGAAAGCACACGAGCGTGTGCTGCTCCTGCATATGCATTGCAAATGGAGTATGTGTGAATCTGGTGTTACTTACACACCTAATGCACATCTCTTGCTTTTCAGTTTACTGTAGTCTTGCTAAAAAGCTTCCTTTCTTTGTTGGGAAGTGGAAAAGAGAAAAAAATACACCTTCGTTCAAAAGTTTGAAGTTGGTAAGATTTTTTAAATGATTCTGAAAGAAGTCTCTTATGCTCACCAAGGCTGCAATTATTTGTGCAAAAATGCCATAAAAACAGTAGTATTGTGAAATATAATTACAATATAAAATGTCTGTTTTCTATTTTCTATTAACAAAGTTGAGTTAGCGCTGGTGGCTACAAATATTCTGACTGAAACTCCCTGACTCTTCCATAAAGACAGGGATATTCTCTGTTTTTACTGTTATTTTTATTTCAATTTTATTCTTATGTATTCTTTGTTTCCTCTTTATGTAAAGCACTTTGAATTACCATTGTGTATGAAATGTGCTATATAAATAAAATTGCCTTGCTTTGCCTTAAAATGTAATTTATTTCTATAAGGACAAAGCTGAATTTTCAGCAGCCACGCTAATCTGGTGCTCAGGTGACATTTCTTATTATTATCAGGATTATTTGATGAATAGAAAGTTCAAAAGAACAGCATTTATTTGAAATAGCTTTGTCATTGTAACTTGTAAATGTATTTAGTCACTTTTGATCAATTTTATTGTGTCACAATTCGATACATATCACGATATACTGATATTATTGTGATACTCCAAAACATATGGTAAAAAAAATGTACTTTTGATTAAAATGCTAAATTTGATATTACATTGGTGGTGGAAATGAATAGGCTTGGACTTGGTGCTGCAATGCACAGGACAATGTTGACACCAGAATAAAAATATTCATGATTCTGAAGCTGAAAATACAGAATTATTTTAGACTAATATGCTTGCATTCCGTCACTAACTAGATATATTTAAAATAATGTAGGCCACTTTTTACTGATAACACAAGACATTTGGCATTATCAGGACTCACAAATATTCCCCCATTGCATTATTTTACATTATATTCAACAGTATAACAACAGTATATATAGCAGTTTGATGTAGTACCCTAAAACTCTGTAAACTTGAATTTTCTCACACATATTGTTGCATTTTTGTATTGCAATATATTGTGACATGATATATTGTTACAGCCCTGGTCCTTGCTGAATAAAAGTAGCAATTTCTTTTGAACCGACCCAAAACTTTAGAACAGTAGTGGAAATAAGACATTAAATATATGATATTAAATTCTAGCAAAAAAAACAAAAACAAAAAACAATTAAAAACATCATAATTATGATCACGTTTTCCGAAATGAAAAAGAAAGAACTTTCCCAGGAAATTTGAAGGCAGCATTTCTGTATATCAGCAACTCAACACTCTTGCCCAATCAAATTTGTGGATTGGAACTGTATAAAAGGTAGAAGGTGGACCTGCAACTTTGAATGCTACCTGTTCAAGAGCTTACATGGGGACTAGAGCATGGGTCAGGGTTAGAACACTGCAAATAGCGGAACCTGCAAAGTGTACTGGGACTCGAAAAGAGAAGTCAGAAGGATCGTATCATCTCCCTCTCATTCATCTATCCTTCAAACTGACCTCATGACCCCTTCTGCAGTAACCCTCACTCTAAAAATACCTCTGATGTTGGAGCAGAGGACTTCTCATCTCAGAGTCTCACAATAACTGTACTCCCTTAAAGAAAACTTCAAAACGCTTCTGATCGTTTATGGCCCTTTATCTGTGTAGACAACATATTTAATTTGACAAAGCTGTGAAGGATATACAGACAAGTCTATGCTGACTAAGGTCCATAATTGCTCTTTCTGAATGTTATGAGACTGGCTGGTTAAATTTATAAACAAGCTTTCTAACATTAGCGCGCTCATGAAAAGAGATCAGCTGATTTTCTCAGCTGGCATCTCGCTCAGGAGGTGGATTTTGGGGGGTCGGTGTGGGGGATCGACGGATACCAGTGACATAACAGCTCGTATCACTGTGCAACGCCAAGTTGACTCCCCTCGTTGCTACTGTACTTGCCAGACCACCTGTTCCAAAACATAAAAGGCCAGTTTCTACAACATATCTGGTCCGATTAGCTGCATATACATCCAGTTCATCTTGTAATGGCTCAAAGGCATAACATTGTGTTACCCACACAGCATTAGAACAGCATAGTGAATACAAAAAGGACTTAAAATATGGCACCAGTGCACACATTCATATAGGAACAAGAGGAGAACCCACGACTGCTGCTATGTGCATTAGCCCACATACCGTATGAATATAAGCGAGAGGTAGGAGGAGCTCTGTCATACATATAATGGGGGTGTTCAAGCTGCGCTGGTTGCCTGGATCGAGGATAAGAGACGAGGGGGAGGGGGAGAGGAGGCACCAGCCCACCACTCTCACACATACACAGATCAGGGACACACACTGCCACCCTTCCCCCACGATCCATCAGGAAATGCAACCACGGAAAGCTGGAGGGGAAGGCAGGTTTGCAAGGGAGATCCACTATGTAGGAGATCGACCTGACCTACATATAATAAAGGTTTTACACAACACGCACACTCAACGTAAATAACATTCCTGAGACGCTTTTCAGTAGCTCTGTCATCGAATGCACACTCAAAGCTCAAGCGACTAAATGACTTTCCATCCTCCAAGTGGTGTGAATGGACGGGAGAGCCGTCTTATGATTCAGGCGTGCAGTTGGAGAGATGTGAGGAGTTTATTCAGTGCAGAAACACTGGTTGTGCTCTAAAGCAAAAGCGCTTCATGCATGATGCATTAACACCAGTGCTGGTGTAGTGAATGTAGGTTACTTGCAGGCTGTGCGAATGATTTCTGATGCATTTGGTGCACCAAAACTTCTTGATATACAAGTTTGATCTTTTTTTTTAACGTGTGCTCAAGTTCACAGCAGCCAGTTTTTTAATAGCAAGTCATTTTGCACCCACTTACTTTCCACCACCTGCTATTCTTAAAAGAAATGTAACATGCATTGCATATGCAATATGCAAATAAAATATTGCAACATATAATTTACAGAAATTAAAGACATCTTTTCCTGTCTATAGCAGTTAATGGAGGATAAACACATCATGGTATCATATTGTGTTTAAACTGCTGTGCCAAAGAGTGGAACAGGATTACAGCTTTGATACTAATAGCAACAGAAAATATTGTGGTGACTATTTGCAATAGTCCTTTTTGTCAACCCCATCAATGATGAGTACATCAAAATAGAGGCCACAAAAATGTCTAACTAGCCATATATTTTTTTTATACGCTACTGTTAAAGGGATAGTTCACCCAATAATGAAAGATCTGTCATCATTTACCCACCCTCAAGTTGTTCCAAACCTGAATGAACTTCTTTCTTCTGCTGAACACAAAAGATATTTTGAAGAATATGGGTAACCAAACAGTTGATGGGCCCCACTGACTTCCAAAGTATGGGAAAAAAATACAATATAAGTCAATTGGGCCCATCAACTGTTTAGTTACCGATATTCTTCAAAATATCTTCTTTTGTGTTCAGCAGAAGAAAGAAATTCATACAGGTTTGGAACAACTTGAAGGTGAGTAAATGATGACAAAATTAAAGTCAGCATGAATTGGAAGTTGCGATAGTCTTTTCTTCTCTATTGTGACGGCTTCTGGGATGAGAAAAATTTTGGGGCGGAACTTGATTTCATATTTGGGAATTGATTAAATCATAGGAAGTTGGTCATTGTTAACTAAATGGAACTCAGTTGTGGAGGATATTTAGTCCCACCCTCCGCAGACTCACGTCATGAAGAGAACAGATGTCATTTGGAGGGGGAGGGGAGGTTAATGTTTTTAATTAAAGATTACGAGGCCATATGAATAATAAAAAAAAAAGATGTGCATTAATAAATCATTTATAATAAACACTGCAACATTCTGTAAAACACAAAAATTGTCAATTTTGATTTCATGGTAGGGTAACTATACATACTGTTTGGGGTCAGTGAGATTTAAAAAATTAAATAAAATTCATACTTTTATTCAGCAAGGATGGATTAAATGAATTAAATGAATCAAAAGTTACATTTATGTTGAATAAGACTTCTATTTCAAATGAATACTGTTCTTTTGAATTTTCTATACACCAAATAATCCTGAAAAAATGTATCATGGTTTCCACTCAAATATTAAGCAGTGCAACTGTTTTCAACACTGATAAATATAAGAAATGTGTCTTGGGCGCCAAATCAGCATATTAGAGCAATTTCTGAAGGATCATGAAGACTGAAGTAATGATGCTGAAAATTCAGCTTTGACATCACAGGAATAAATTGCATTTTAAAATTGATATTTAAAATTGAACAGTTTTATTTCATTGTAATAATATTTAACAATATTAAATTTTTCTGTATTTTTGATCAAACTTAGCATTTAATGTTTCAAAAACTTTCGAAAAAAGATTTTGACAATATGATCCCTTATTATATAAGATGATAGCAACAAATGTTGAGTGATTACTTGTACTCTGCAATGGCATGTCTAGAGACCTGTTACATTAAAAAGACAGCTCCTATGATTTCTTTATAAACTAAACCAACATTTAAACAACAACTTCCTCTGTACACACCATAAGCCTGTATATAAATAGCTACAAACCCAGTGCTACCCTTGTTAGGCCTTAATATCCAGTTACAAGCCACACAAACATCCAGACACAGATTAGACTTGGGGACTGTTCGCAGCATGCAGGGTAACACAATAACTAGACTTTTTTCCAAGGTCATATTCCTAAAATGGTTCATCTCCATGATTCAGAAGCAGCAGCTTTTATGACCCTATGCTGACCTGTTTAAGAGGGACCTTGTGGCTGTGAATCAGTATCATATGCACCAAGTCCAAGTCCACGCAGCAATGTGTGCTGTCAATCAGCTACAGTTAAAAGATCTCCCCTTAGTGTAAGAATAAAGTTTATCTGTCCCTAAAGCCCTGCTTACCTTTATCAGACCAGTCAGATTCAGAGTAACACCGCATCCTAACCAGACACGTCATTAGCCAATAAGAACATATCTGATGTTTAATATACAGTTATGTGTAAATGGATCAATGAGATTTCACTGTGGGCGGGGCTAATCAATGCAACGCCAAAGAAATAGAGTGCAACAGTGAGGTTCGGTAAGTAAAAATCCCATTAATTTTCTATTGGGGGGAATAGATTTTAAACGAAAACTTATAAACCTTTAAAGACAGACCTACTGTAAGCAACAAGGTTGTTAAACAGCAGTATATGCTTTTGTTAAAGCCATCAACCTGCATTATTTCTTTTTTCTTTTTCTTCTTTTATAATTGTGTTTAATAGCAGAATTCCTGGTGAAAAACTACATTACCCATGATTCTGCAAATAAATTTCCACCAATCAGAGAATTACATCCAAATAACTCTTTAGTGCACACTTTTCTCTTTAAGCATTTATTATATACACTGTTCGGCCAAAAAAAAAGAGAAAAAAAAGTAGATGTTCGGATTTAAATAGGTAAATACTTAATTGACCAGATCATTACTGCTGTGATTATTATGTTTCTAGCATGTTATATGTTTGGCAACGGTTCTTTTAACCCTGATTGATGCAGTGTGTAGCTTTTTATTTCTTAAACAACCATGTAAGACATGTAAGACATATCATGGCCAGGATGACAAAGCCAAGATTAATCAGGCTTAAATTGTGAAAGAATGGTTGGGAGGGAGCATGAAGAATCATTTTCAAACATGAATTGGCACCTCTGAGTCCAGACCTTAAAGGGATAGTTCACCCAAAAATGAAAATGATCCTATGATTTACTCACCCTCAAGCCATCCTAGGTGTATATCTTCTTTCAGACGAACACAATCGGAGATATATTTAAAAATATCCTTAGTCCTCCAAGGTTTATAATGGTTGTGAATGGTAACCCAAATTCTGAACACAAAAAGCGTAGTAAATCATGGCACTATGTCGTGGAAGTTAGCGCTTTTTGGACGTACGTCGAATGCATATGGCTGCATACTTTATAAAGTTTTAAATAAGGATACTTGTCTTACACAAATGCATCGATTAACTTCAGAAGGCCTTTATTAACCCCCTGGAGTCGTATGGATTCATTTTATTTAATGGATGGGTGCATTTTTTATTTTTTTTTATTTTTTTCAGAATTTGGGTTACCATTCACAACCATTATAAACCTTGGAGGACTAAGGATATTTTTAAATATATCTCTGATTGTGTTCGTCTGAAATGAGATAATCATATTCACCTAGGATGGCTTGAGGATGAGTAAATCATGGAATAATTTACATTTTTGGGTAAACTATCCCTTTAAATTCAGTGCAAGTCTTTGGGATGTGCTGGAGTAGACTTTACAGAGTGCTAACCTCTTGCATTGTCAATACAAGATCTTGACCAAAAATTGATGCACCTATTGATGAAAATAACAATGCTTCATGGGATTGTAGTTTTTTCCACTCATTAAAGCTGTTTTTGTCTGATTTTCAAATAAATTTTTTGCTTCAAGTCAGAATTTGCAATGTTGTGATCAGCTTGTAGCTGGTTTGTTTGGTTCGTGGCTTATAACAAAAGTTTTTTTCAAAATCCCTATGGGAAAAATACTACCGGAATAAAGGCCACCAAAAACTAATGCACACAATTGAAAATTGAGCAACCAAACAAAAACTCCTGTAATGACTGCAGCTGGTTAGAGTTGCCTGTTTAGTACATAGTGTAACAGAACATTTTCTAGAAAGTGGAGTTTAAGATACACGGCTCACATCATAATCAGAAAAGAGATAAAGTTGGCATAAAGCTGGAATACTGATGATGTTCTCCTTAAAGCTGCAATGAAACGGAAGTGGCTTTTCTTTGGTTTTGTGATGTACATCTGAGTGTAGTGGATTATCGACTTCCTTTTTCGATGCATCGATGTTGATTGGACTTTGAAGATGAACACGAGTTTGTGGGGTTTAAGCAGACTAAAAGAGTCCCCAGAGAGAAGCTCCAGTTATGACATTTTAATTAAACATTACCAGATCCATTTTTTTTTTTTATTCAACGTGCATGGATTAAATGTTCACAAGAAGAGGTATAATATGCATTCAGAAAATGAATTTAATTTCATGCTGACTTTAAAGCATTCATTGTGACCATGTCTGCTCTGCTATTGGTCGGTCTTTTTAAATATAATTTTAATTTAACCTCATACTGATATGCGTAATTACTGCCAAATTCAATGCTAACAAACATAACAAAACTAACAATCATGAGTTTGAATGGTTCACTACTGATGTAAACATAAAAAACAGCACTGCCTGATAACAGGTGGTAAACAAGCAGTTTAAAATAAACAAAACAGTAATCAGCTCTACTTTGAAAAATATTTAAGGCAACTGATTTCATACACTGACAGGCGACGGACAGTTCCGGGCCCACTAATCGGATGATGCTGATGAAATCTGAGGTGTCGAGTAGTGAGTGAGTAAATTGTGACTGTGGGACGTGGGTGGTGAGAGTCACAGGGAAGAATCGAGCAGCATGTGAGTGTACGTCTCTCTCCATGTTGAATGTGGGACGGCGTGTTCTGACTGCATCTGCACGGGGATGAATCAGTGGGTGTGTTTGTGTCACGTACACACACGGCGCAGATATGTGCAGGTCCGCTAATTTAGAAATCACTCACGGGATGCACGACCCTTTCGAGTGATGTGTGTGAATCATGTTCCTGGTTAGAGGGCGTGTTGGGATTCGGAGGGAGAAAATACATGCAGTGCACACTAATAGATCTGTCATGATGCTACTGAAGCCATGGATTCGTTTTTGTAGAAACTAGGTGGAAGTACCTGCTGCTGCAATTTTTCTTGCTTTTGATTTTTCGTTTCAAGCCATCCCTCTCTTTGTTGCTGGTGAAGGGTAACATGGAGGCATAGCCGTGCTCCGCTTCTGCAGATTCAAACAGAGACATTTAGAAGCTCATTAGACCACAAAAGCACATTGACTACCTGAAAATCAAAGTGATTGATTACAAATATTGACCATTTTTTTTTAGTTCCTGGGAGAAAAGCGGTTATGCTATACAATATAATGGAACAATTTCTTGACAAATGTCTTGCTTTTGGGTCAATGATGTCATCTGAACTGGAGTAAACCCAGTAGCCAGCCGAACCACAACAGATAGGGGGGAAGGGGGATGCACCAGGAAACCCTCCACTGTAAACCAACAGCAGTGCTTGAAAAATGCATTTCACTTCCACATATGCACACAAACATGTCATCAAGCACCATTTAAAAATATGTATATGCCATATTCGCTTGGGTTTTATCCCTAGAGAGCGTTAACAACACATTAGTGTCCCCTGTAAAAGACAAGTGTATGGTGACTGACCAGCACACAGTCTCAGACAGCTGAAGTGGCCACTTCTCCATGTCTTGATCTTCCCCAAATGTCATAACAACGGGAAAAAAAACCAATGCATATCATGCATTCACTTCTAATAAATAGGTCGAAGCCCCTTTTTTTTAATATCACACAAGCACCGTAGCAACAGTGTCAGGATTCATTTGCATGCCAAAATATATTATATGATAGTGTGTATATATATATAATACGTCAATTTACCTCTTTCTCTTCGATCAAGATATTCAGCTGCTTCGATCAACATCTGTAGTTTCTCAATGGCCGTCATTTTAAGCAATAAACACCGATAAAAAAACGGGTCAGAAATAAACGAGGAAAAAAAAACAAGCAGCAGTCTTTCGTTCCTTCACGCTTCTTCCTCCTCAAGCGTTTAGAGTAAGAAAAATCCAGTCAGACGATTTAAAAAAAATTTTTTTTAGTATAAGGCAGCGAGGGAAATGTTTAGATATGGGGCTTGTTGATAAAATGTGTAAAAAATGGGGAGTAAGAAAAATCTAACAAATAAACACGCTGGTTTCCAAATAGCTGGATGATAAATAAATAAAAAACGAATAAAAATGTCCCTCAGCTGCCAAAAATAAGTAAATTAACTAGTCCTGTTCATATTAAACGAGATATTGGACAACAAATGTTAAAATTGTGAGAAAAACACGACACGAACAACAACAACAAAACCTTCCAGGTTTGCAAAATCTGGCAACTCTTCCTGAAAGCATGCAAGAGGTGACACTCAGGAAGGTCTAAAGACTTTTATAGATGAGCTGTCAAACAGATAAGAGCTCACAGCATTAGTTCTGCACTTGGTCAATTTTTAGGCTGTGATACTGACAGCAAACGCTGCTAACTAGAGACCATCGTCGAGTCTGAGAAAAAAAAGAGGCAAAAAAATACTGGATTGACAGCTCGGTCAGACCGATCTGATGAGGGTACTGGTTGCCAGATTGTATAGCTTGTCACACACAAAAAAAGTGTATTTGAGCAGCTGGTGATATTTTTTGTTAATTCTTTCTAGCTTTGGTGCTGCTGTGCTGGTTGCTGGCTGGAAAACAAACAGCGTTCAACCCCAATTCCTTGTTGTTGTTGTAAAAAAAACGTTTTGATATGCCTGTCCAGCGAGGTGGTAGGCAATATTATGTTGTATGACAAAAAAGGAAAAAATCTTGATTTTGACCGTTGAAAAAAATTGCGTTGAAAATAGGCTTTAAAATACAATACACGGCCTCCAAAAGTCCAAACAATCGCTGGTTTCGATATTTCAAGCGTGACAGACGATCTGGCTACTTATTAAACAGCTCTAGTTGCACATGCTAAGCTGTGGCTGTGTGCAACTGAGGAAAAATTAATCAAAAATAGGACAAAAACACACAGCTAGCGAAACCATAACGTCGTTGAGCCAGGCAGATGATGTTTGCTAGCTGCTGTCATGTTACTGTACGCCTGTCAGGAGCTCTGGAGAACCTGCGATACTATTGGATGGACGATACAGGAAGCGGTCATCTCGTTGGATGCGTTTGCTGTCAATCTAACTGATCGTGTCTTGAAAGGACCAATGGCTGGGGTGCATTATAAAGCGTGAATATATGAGTGCTGTAATGCGATTCCGCAAGATAATGGTGCAACTAAGCAAGACTGGAGCGCCATTTTGGAGCGAGGGTACAACCTGTGCCGTAGTATTCTGGCATTTGCTCCTGAGCCAAAATGGATTATTATGCAAATCGTGTATTGTTGTTATGCTATGATTGGCTGGACCGCCACAGCACTGTCGCCTGTGATTGGACGTCTTTAAAATGTTCCGGAACTCATAACAGACACACCTCCCTTGTACATGCTGATGGTTAAAATGACTTCACATGAGATGTACGTTTTAAACAGATAACAATGGAATTATTTTTATTTCTTTATTTATCTGGTTGTTTTTAGACCAATTAAGCACCATTAAAATACGTGATAAACATATATGACAATTCAAATTGGCTGTCAATAAACACAATTATGCTAAAATTGCACAATAAAATAAATGGACAAAAACATTCATCAAGAGTTCCCATTTATTTAGTACTGCAAGGTTTTTGCTGAATAAGATATTCAAGGCAAAGTATCCACAATATTTTTAAAATTAGCTACTACAAACTAAACTACAATTACATCACAGACATTGACTGAAAAAAACAAAACATATGGAAAAACAAAACATATGGAAAAACAAAACATATGGAAAAACCTCTGGAACACATATTTACATAAACTCAGGGAAGAAAAAGAAATACACGTTTCATCAAAAAGTCGTAAAAACATTGCTCCTGACGACTCCATCAAGCAATGAAATCCAAGGGTCTGTTGAAACCACCTTTCCTGTTCATGTATTGCCTGCAAGAGAAATATGATTACATCATTGATCTCCTTCCTGCACCAAAACATTACATCACTGCCCACCAATGAGAACGTTCGTCATTTAGTTGTGCAGTACCTGCAGAGGTGATTGGCCAAATACGGTGCTGTTGCT
Organism: Anabarilius grahami; assembly: GCA_003731715.1. Classification (NCBI taxonomy): domain Eukaryota; kingdom Metazoa; phylum Chordata; class Actinopteri; order Cypriniformes; family Xenocyprididae; genus Anabarilius; species Anabarilius grahami. Next base: position 4,601,246 of record RJVU01027559.1, on the reverse strand, counting down.
GGGATATTAACTTAAGATAATTTTCTCACAACAAATGCCTTTTATACATATAAAAAAGGATTAACATGTTAGCGTTCCACTGTACTGCCTGCGGTACACATACCTTTTAAAAGAGACCAAAACCATGCATATACTCCAAATGCTTCAAGAACAGCACGCAATTTACTTCGGGTATGCCTTTTTTAGGCATTTAAGGCAAATTTTACATGAATACGAAGGGGTTAAATTACAAAAATAGAGCCAGGAATTGCAAATCACAGAACAAATATCAAAATGGAGGATCTGGGGTTGGAGCAGATGAACAGTACTTAATTTCAGAAAACAAATACTGTAAATACACAGACCTGTATTTTCTCTTCTGTGACACGTTAATTGCAAATGCAGCAACATTTCCTTCCTTCTTTTTGCCCTGTTGATTAAAAACGACAACAAATTAAACACGAGACATTGTTTAAACAATGTAAAAATGACTGTACATTAAAAAAAAAAAAATAGAAGAATATTACAGCACACAATATTTATGATTTTACCTTCAATTTTAATTGTTTTTCAACAGGATATTTTTGTAGCATGCACTCTGTCTAGCTGTGCCATCTTGTGGTTATTTGGAAGATAAGTCATTTAAAAAAAAAAAAGCAGCAGCAAGCAGCTTGTGGAACATTATGTACTTTTACCCATGATGACCAAAAGACAACAGCCAATGCTATAACACGTTAAACTATGTGTGATTGACAACAATACATTGCCATTATTTCACATAGTTCAAGTATAAAAAGATAAAATATTATTACAAAGAGCAAAGTACATCTTGTTCTAGTAGGATGGATTCAAACATGATTTAGCAGTAAAGAAAGTGACCTTACCTTTGTGCTGTCAAAGGACCCAAAGCCCATCAGTTTCATCATCTCGATTTCCTCTTCAGTCTTTCCCTGCATGTCCTCAGCTGCACAAGCAATCAGATAAGAAAGGACATCAGTTTAAAAGTGTCATGCGTGGGTACATTCAGAGTCTGTTCTCAGCACCATGATATCAAAAAGGCATTCACAATCACAACCCATTTTACTTCTGTAGTTTGACACTTATGAGGAGGAATTGATTGAGAAGTGTAGGCTGAAGGTCAAGTTCTAACATGAGAACATCTTGATGTATGAACAACCATTCAAGTCTGGAACCAGGAAGTTTTTTTTTTTTACTTTTATTCAGCAAGGACATATTAAACTGATCAAAAGTGACCATAAAGACATTTATAATGTTACAAAAGAATTCTATTTTAAATAAATGCCGTTCTTTTACACTTTCTATTCATTGAAGAATATTGTATCAATATTTCAACAAATATTAAGCAGCACAGCTGTTTTCAGCATTGATAATAAATGTTTCTTGAGCAGCAAATCAGCAAATTAGAATGATTTCTAAAGGATCATGTGACAATGAAGACTGGAGTAATGGTGCTGAAAATTCAGCTTTCAAATAGAAAATGGATATATTAAATTGTAATAATAGTACCGTTTTAACTATTTTTTGCAGCCTTGGTTATTCGCTATTACTGCCATAACTTATTACATTATTGTTTGGGAACTAAATTGAGGTCTTGGGAAAGATTCGTTGATTAACAATTTAAAATTTTTTGCATGGTTTAGGTGGTTCAGTTATTTCAGAGGCAAAGCAATTTAAAACGTTTGATGAATGATTATGAAAGATAACTTCTTTGGAATAACATGAACTGATGAATCATGCACAATAGTGGGAATGTGCAGCTGACCTGAGGAAAACAAATTACATATCGCTGCCTGCACACAATGTGCATGTGACAAATTTTATACTTTAACTTTATTAATAAAGTAAGCAGTAAAATTTGATGGGTCAATGACTTTAGATTATTTTCGCATCTTCCTGACAAAATTTTACTTTGCTTTGACTGTTTTAACAATTCTAAGTGGGAAATACCTAAGATACAGAGAATGGCTAATAGTGGGTTCAGACTACACAATATCAAGCCAATTTCGGCACAATCCGTTTGACGTGGGGTCTCGAAAACATGCTTCTCATAGTGGGCGACAACCAAAGTTCTGACAAAAAGACTAGCACGTTTAATTTTTTTTTCAGTCCTCCAAGACAGGCTTTGTTACTTCTGTGACGTTGACCAAATGGGAGCAGAAAAGTTCTTCTGTACACAGCTTTCAAACATGGTGAAACGAAAGAGAGATGATGGTATTGGTGCTGCTTGGTGGAATTATGTGCTTTTCTGATAAGACAGCCAGTACTAAACACAGCGACTCTGTAGCCATTGTTTGTTTATGCTCGTTTCTGGAAGTCAGTCACCTGTTCCGCCTTCTCAATGACATCACGCTGATCGGGAACCAATGCACAGTCTTGTCCATGACACAATAAGAATTTAGGAGTCAACGGCAACGCATAATCTGACAGAGCGACTATCGTAACAAATTGTGTAGTCTGAACCCGGCATAATGCAAATCCTAAATGGGACTTTAAGGAGTGCTGAATTGATGGTGTATTTTTGTAGGCCAAAACCTAGAAATGAGTTAGCATTTTAGCACTTCCCATTGACTTCCATCCTGAAGTCAATGGGCTTTTGGTTAAATGCCTGAAATAAGTTCTGTGGTGAACACAAGCTCAAGATATGTTCACATTTTATTCTACTACATAAAATACACCAGTAATACACTCTTAAAGGGACAGTTCACCCAAAAATGAAAACCCATGATTTACTCACCCTCAAGCTAATTGTATATGACTTCTTTCAGCCGAACACAATCTGAGTTATATTAACCTGTAAGCGTTCCACTGTACCGCTCGTGGTACACATACGATTCAAAAGAGACCTTAGAAATGCTAAGGGTTTAAATAATATCCTGGCTCTTCCCAGATTTGTAATGGCATTGAATAGTGTTCTAGTTTTCAAAGCTCCAAAAAGCGCATCCATCCATCATGAAAGTAATTCATACAACTTCAGTTGTATTGGGGCAGTCGTGGCCTAATGGATAGAGAGTCGGACTTGTAACCCAAAGGTCATGGGTTCGAATCTCAGGTCCGGCAGGGATTGTCGGTGAGGGGAGTGAATATCCAGCGCTCTCCCCATCCTCAATACCACGACTGAGGTGAGACCCTTGAGCAAGGCACCGTACCCCCAACTGCTCCCCGGGCGCCGCAGCAATGGCTGCCCACTGCTCCGGGTGTGTGTGTGTTCACTGCTGTGTGTGTGCGCACTTGGATGGGTTAAATGCAGAGCACAAATTCCGAGTATGGGTCACCATACTTGGCCACATGTCACTTCACTTTCACTTTCACTTTCAGTGGGCTAATAAATGCCTTCTGAAGCAAAGCAATGGTTTTTTGTAAGAAAAATATCCATATTTAAATTTTTATTTTTATACATTTATAAACCATAAACACTGGCTTCCAGCAACGGCCATATGTGCATTCATGAGAGAGGAGTTCCAGCGGAAGGGTGACCTCTGACCTGACGTATATGTGCCATTTTCCCAGGACGCGTCCTGTCCAGGATTTCTAAGTTGCATAAAATGTCCCAGTTTTGGTTTTGTTTTCATATTTGCGGAAGGTAACGACTGAAAAATAATTTGACCAGTAGCATGCACTATACATAATCAACCAATCGTGGCTTGCGAGAAGGCTGGATTTACAGAGAACGGTCAAAGCATTGCAAATACGACAACATTTTAATGCATTGCATGAAGACTCAATAAGAACAGTGGCTTGCACAGACCTCCGTGTAGAAATCGCGTTCCTAAATCGCGTTCCGGGGGCACATCGATATGACCACTTTCACAATTAAAGAGGCAAGGGCTCAAGCCATTTTAGGCAATTTAGAAATCCTGGACAGGACGCGTCCTGGGAAAATGGCACATATGGTCACCCTAATGTAGGTGTAGCGTAAGCTTAGGTGAGAATAGACGCCTCTCAGGAAAACCACGCAAGTCTCTCATGAATGCGCGTACGGCCGTTGCCGGAAGTTTATAAACGATAGTTTATAAACTTTTAAATATGGGATATTTCTCTTACAAAAACCCATAGATTTGCTTCAGAAGGCCTTTACTAACCCACTGGAGTCGTATGGATTACTTCTATGATGGATGGATGCATTTTTTGGAGCTTCAAAAATTAGGACACTATTCAATGCCATTACAAATCTGGGAAGAGCCAGGATATTATTTAATATAACTCCAAATGTGTTTGTGAGCAATTGTGTTTCTGACAAAAACCCATCACTTCTCTTCAGAAAGCATTTATTAACCCACTGGATTACTGGATTATGATGGATGGATGCGCTTTTTGGAACTTCAAAAACACTTCAATTTTATTACAAAGCTGGGAAGAGCCATGATATTATTTAATATAACTCTGATTGTGTTCAGCTGAAAGAAGATAGTCATATACACCTAGCATGGCTTGAGGGTGAATAAATCATGGGATAATTTTCATTTTTGGGTGAACATTAAAGCTTTTATGTCAAAAGCACTTGCTGACAAGTGGCTAAATGGAACTACAGAGATATTAAACTTCATCAGCCGAATAGGTTAACTCATCTACTCACTAGTCCGTTTTCACAGCATCGTTGTGTTTCTAATCACGCTCTTGCAAACTATTCTAACTCAAACTTTCAGGATTGAAAAAAACAAAAAAAGACTGAAGGATTTGTCGAAAGCTTAGTGGTGGTGACATTGAACTTATGCAATTGTGGTGTAGTTTGTTTATAGCCTATGTTTAGCTTTTTACTTCTGGCGATTGCATTTAGTCTTCAAAATTCATAAAAGCTGTTTGTGATGATGATTATGATAAAACGTGCAAAAATAAACTTTTGTTGGTCACAGAGCTTATTTTCTGCAATAATCTAAAAGTAAGTGAAAAAATCCTATTGTTTTTTGTTTGTTTTTTCTCTCAAGGGAACCAGTGTGATGCGAACTTCAGGGTTGGCCTACAACAGTACGCCACTACTGCAGCACTTTATTGTAGGATAAATATTTATTGTGGGCAGTCGTGGCCTAATGGATAGAGAGTCGGACTTGTAACCCAAAGGTCATGGGTTCGAGTCTCAGGTCTGGTAGGGATTGTCGGTGAGGGGAGTGAATGTCCAGCGCTCTCCCCACCCTCAATACCACGACTAAGGTGAGACCCTTGAGCAAGGCACCGTACCCCCAACTGCTCCCCGGGCGCCACAGCAATGGCTGCCCACTGCTCCGGGTGTGTGTTCACGGTGTGTGTGTTCACTGCTGTGTGTGTTCACTTGGATGGGTTAAATGCAGAGCACAAATTCCGAGTATGGGTCACCATACTTGGCCACATGTCACTTCTTCTTCAAAACAAAAGCACTCCACCTGATATCTGATGGACCTTTGCTGGCTTGTCTTTAACTTCCTTCCTGTCATCGTCCCGTCTGTCCTTCTGCCGCACTGGAGACAGAGAGGAGGAGCGGTGTCGCCGTGGAGACCTACATAAACAAGACAGGCACACAGCTGGAGGAGGGGTTATCAAAAACTAAACATTGAGCCCAGAGCTCCACTTTTTAATCTAACCATATTAACAGGCCTGTTATGTTTTTCACTAATCAAATGTGTACAGTGAGAGTCTGATGCCACAAGCTCACCTGGATCTGCGTCTTAGGGGGGAGCGTGAGCGTGACCTTCGTCTGTCTCTGTCGCGGGACCTCTCGCGTTCCCTGCGCCTCCTCTCACGATCTCGCGAGGTTGAGCGTGAACGCCGTCTCTCTGGAATGAGAAATCAGTAAGCCATTACCAACAAAAGGTTGGAACAAAATAAATAACTTTTATGTTTGAATATTTCAATTTACCAGCTGCCTGAAAAGTCCATTGTGCCCTTCATCTGGTTCTTTATATTCGTATTAATTATAAATAAGCATTAGCACAAGGTCAACCAGTATTTAAAAAAGCAAAACTGAATAATTAAAAAAAAAAAAAGGTAATATTCAATATGCATAAAACAATCATTACCACACTAACCAGATTATTTATTTATTTCTCAGCTTTTCTTTCCACCCAGATTTTTAATGTTTTAATCTATTGTTTATAATGTGATCACTACTGTTTGAGATTATTTTCATTTTTTTCCTTTAAAAATATTTTTAATGTTATAATCTACAGATTTTATTGTGATCAATACCATTTTTAAAAAAAGATCATTTTAATTTTTTTCCCCATTAAAAATGATTTAGTTATAATCTATTGATTTTAGTGTGTTCAATAATGTTTTGGCCATTATTTTTATTTATTTATTCCATTATTAAAATAATTGTAATGCTATAATCAATTTAGTGTGAATTTTTTTTTTTTGAGATGCCACTGACAGCCTAACTTACTGATGTTACAATCCTTGCATTGTTTGTGAAATAAAACAAACATTTAAAAACAAAAGCAATCTTTTATGGTTAGTAATAAGACGTTAATAAATAACAATGAACAAAAACAACCAATGTGACCTAGAAAGATACAGTTAAGCAACTAATGAAATGCTAAAATATATATGTATTAATGCTAAAATAGTTTAATACTTCCACTTGCAAAACGGTTATCTGTATTACATTGGGATGTAGAAACTTTCAAATCATAGAAAGAGCTTGATGAGCAAAATAATTTGATCAGTTTTTGTGTAATTAATGTGCGCCAGCTGTGAAGTTAGCGACGGTAGCCAGCCACACGCTACCATCCATATATTTAAAGAAATAATTGAATACAAACCTCGTCGCGGTGGTGTTCGGCTCCTGCTTCTCCCCATTATTAAATCAGTATGAAGTAGACTCTTTTCTTTCAAACAGTGCTTTCACAAACTTCCAGAAATTTCCAGACTCAATCGTCTGCTGGTCGCCATCAACTGTACGCCACAAAAAGCAATCCGGAAAAACAAGCCTTCAAGTGTTCCGTGAAAATAGTTCCTACCACAAATTACGTTCCCCTCACTAAATATACAACCCAAATTCCGGAAAAGTTGGGACGTTTTTTTTACATTTGAATAAAATGAAAACTAAAAGACTTTCAAATCACATAATTCAATATTTTATTCACAATAGAACATAGATAACATAACAAATGTTTAAACTGAGAAATTGTACACTTTTATGCACAAAATGAGCTCATTTCAAATTTGATGCCTGCTACAGGTCTCAAAAAAGTTGGCATGGGGGCAACAAATGGCTGAAAAAGCAAGACATTTTGAAAAGATTCAGCTGGGAGAACATCTAGCAACTAATTCAGTTAATTGATATCAGGTCTGTAACATGATTAGCTATAAAAGAGAGGCAGAGTCTCTCAGAAGTAAAGATGGGCAGAGCTGTGAAAGAGTGTGTAAAAAGATTGTGGACTACTTTAAAAACAATGTTCCTCAACGTTAAATTGCCAAGGCTTTGCAAATCTCATCATATCTTGTGCATAATATCATCAAAAGATTAAGAGAAACTGGAGAAATCTCTGTGCGTAAGGGACAAGGCCGAAGACCTTTATTGGATGCTCGTGGTCTTCGGGCCCTCAGACGACACTGCATCAGTGTCAGTGACATTTCTAAATGGGCCCAGAGGGCTGTTTCATAAAACAAGATTAGAAAACAAGCCAGGCTTATTCTACTTAGTCAGACTTGTTGTCAGCGAATTTGGTTTCATAAAGCAAACTTAAATTAGTTCAAACTCAGTTACTCTGGCAACTTATGATGGGAAACTAGCCTGATCTAGCAGGCTAACTGTCAGGCTAAGCTGAGCTCCTCTAACACTGACCAATAGGAACGCAATGATATTACAGCTGACTCTCTCACATACAATTTTTTGACTTTATTAATATATATATATATATATATATGTATGTATATATATATATGTATATATATATATAT